>VWRL01001822.1:0-18622 GCA_011833715.1 Carcinoscorpius rotundicauda | reverse complement strand
AATTTGTTGTTTCAGGTGTTGCCCCCCCCCAGTGGCTCAGCGGCATGTCTGCGGACTTATACGCTAAAATCCGGGTTTCGATACCCGTGGTGGGCAGAGCACAGATAGCCCATTGTGTAGCTTTGTGCTTAATTCAAAACAACAACACTTTGTACAATACTGTAAAACGATACTTGGGCTACTCAGGAAGAAAGCAACGAAAATTAAGTTTTGAAGTATGGTGTTAGGATAAAGATATTGATCACATTGCTAAAACTATGACTTAACCCCACACATAGCTAATTCAAGTTATTATACCATTATTGAATTGCATTAGTAATATTTAACTGTTCATAGACATTTTTTCTCACTTTTGTACCACAGAATCAAACATTTTCGGTGAATGGGTCTTATTGAAACGTACTATCACATCTTTTATATAAATTCAAACAAAATAAGCTTTTTCATCGTACAAAGTTAGTTTATATGCTCTGAAAATGTATTTTTTATTTTTTTTCTACAGAAATGTTAAAAATATTTGTATCTTGAGGAATATACTATATCAATTTTTGATAGTTTGTGTCACCATATATGTTAAGTAAACTGTAGGAAATGCAATGATACTTAGTTTTAGCCTAGATTCTCGCCTCCCATTAGTACAGCTGTATATGTACGGATTTACAACGCTAAAATCAGCAGTTCCATTTCCCTCGGTGGGCTCAGCAGATAGCCCAATGTGGCTTTGTTATAATAAAACGCACACACAGAGTCTCTTTAGTCACTTTTATCACTTCTGAATCGAAAGAATAAGAAAGTAGTTTTACTTAAATGAAGACTGTAGTGAATTATTTATATTTTAAATAATATTAAATAATTCAGTATCTGACAGGTAGAAACTTCATTTACTGTTTTGGTAAGTCCACCTCACAAGAGACAAGACTACATTGATAAATACAACAATTGATCAGAAAACAAAGACAATTGATAACAAATGATGATTAAACAATCATAAAGTTTCTAAATTTAAAAGTAATAAACTGTGTATTCTTCATTTGTACAAAATCTTAAAAGTCGTGCCAGTGGAGTAATAAGGTTACTCGTACAGTAAACATGCTAGTGACATTTAAACTTGCATCATTCTTCTGGTAATTCAATATTGTCACGTAAAAAACAAAAATTATATCTTGTTAATTATTCTGGTTTGAAAAGAATAAGATATTTTACTCTATTATTTTTCAGTTTCCTCTAGTGTTAACCATATACGCTATATCGTAAAGATATAAAAATGTCTACCGACATCCAAACATGACTTTCGTCGTTTGAAAAGGTTGTTACCGATTCTACAAGACAAATAAGAATGAAACTTCAACAGGAAATACAGAAACAAGAAATATTAATTAAAAAATACGAAAAACTAAACCAGCGGAACTACAACAGTCCATCTCTCAACTAGATGAAGATACGAGAAACACTTACGAAACTTTTACCACATCAAGAGAAACTTGCGAAGTATTTCGAAGATCAAACGAATTCCCTGGAACCATGTTAACAGTTTAAAAGATAAACGTGAAAGACAAAAATCGAAATACGTTGAAGAGACTGCATACATGAAAACAAATGCGGATCATTATCAGCTGAAATGGAATGAGTATTATGTGAGATATGGAAGACACCCACTGGCACAAAAATTAGCTGAGAAAAAAGGAATTAGCGAAAGCGGAAGAACAACTTAAAATCTACCAATCTGAGCTGAGACAAATGTCAGGCCCATCTTTTTTGTATGAAATGCGAACGAGCTAGAAGAAACAGTAAAGACGTTTCCCAACATCTTGAAAATTTGTTTTAACGTTAGCTTCAATTAAAGTAGAAACAAACAAGTGTTTGGCTGACATTACATTAACTAAACAGGAAGTTGGACATATTACTCAGGTCGTTAATTCACATAAACACATTCAAGAAAATTATAAGGTTCTTAGACCATCTTCTCAAATGGAAATCGTTACAGATAACGAACCTTCTCATATAGAAATAATTAAAAACAACATAGTTTCCCAAATAGAAATAGTTACAAATAACGAATCCTTTCATATGGAAATAGTTAAAGACAATTTAATTGGTCAAATGGAATTCACTAAAGACTGCGAATTAAAGGTCATAAATGATTGTTTTGTTTTGGAATTTCGCACAAAGCTACTCGAGGGCTATCTGTGCTAGCCGTCCCTAATTTAGCAGTGTAAGACTAGAGGGAAGGCAACTAGTCATCACCACCCACCGCCAACTCTTGGGCTACTCTTTTACCAACGAATAGTGGGATTGACCGTAACATTATACACCCCCACGGCTGGGAGGGCGAGCATGTTTAGCACGACGCGGGCTCGAACCCGCGACCCTCGGATTACGAGTCGCACGCCTTACGCGCTCGGCCATGCCAGGCCCGTCATAAATGAAGAGAAAGAGATAGGACAATCTTCTGTTTTTGTCAACAACGGGAAATGTATTGATACAACAGGAACAAAACAGTGTCAGTCATTGTCATACATTCCACGTGTAAACAAACCTTTATTACAGGAGACCAAGACGAAAACCTATTCCATAAAGATATGTTCCACAAGAACAGGAGTTCAAGGAAGTTTCTGATGGGAGGTTCTCAAGCTTCAAGGTGGATGAAGATGAAGTCAGATAAAGTGAATCATGTGAAAATAGAGATAACATTTCTAAAATAATCAACACCTACCTTACACCGTTTTTAAATTCTAACAATTATGAAACACCTAAATGTACAAATGATACAGCTGACACGATACATGAAACTCAAAATAATGAAGAACAACATAGCAAAGCAAAAGGAGACATGACATTGAGTCCTCACTCTTGTTGTGTAAATGTCATGTGGATGTTGTTTAAACGACAGACATGTCGTGTTGTGTTTAGATTTCCATATCTATTATTTATATTTCCATATTTATATTATTGTTTCGAAGTTCAAAACAATAAAATACGTTGTTATTCATTTAAAATAGCATTTAGAAATTTCTAGAATTAAGTAAATCGATTATTTAACTGTAAACGGAAATGTATGGCGGCCTAGTGTCTAGACGTCGAGTCTCGTGCAAGAACGGACATGCGCGGATTGCTCTGGAGTTCTGTAAAAGTTACGCGATTGTTCGAGAAAATAGGCCTACTAAAAAATAAACAAACGGAGACGCGAGAAATAAAAGGAGTCAGTCATTAGTTTTATTCAAATCAAGAGGTTGTCTACGTTTGAGAAATTGTAAACGTTTGCTGTGCGTTTATTCATCTTGGATTTGGGACTAGAGTTAGATCTACAGAAGCTGTGATTTTATTTCGCCAATCTTTACGATTCATTCGAATTACTTGTTATACTGAAGGTCAAAACGTGTAGAACTGTTTAGGGGAGACCGGGAAAGTTGGAAGGTGACAAGTTTGAGACGTTCATCGGAGGCATCGTCAAATTTATTGAACTGTGAATTGTTTCTGAACTTCTACATTCAAACCTCGGAATTTCTTCGTGGGACCAAATTCACACCCTAGACCGGAATTTTGGATTTCTGATCTGAACTTTTGGACTTTCATTCTAGATCATTATATCAGACACAGGCCAGTACCATTTTGTGTTGTAATTAACTTTGAAGGTTGAAACCAGTACTATTTGTATTGTAATTAATTTTGAATGTTAAAACTGAATATCTGTCATTGTTATTATATAATTTATGTTATATCTGTTAATAGTTTAGTGTAATAAATTATACAAGCTGTTATCTGTGTCTTTCTGTTGCGTTCAGTCTACATAAAACATAAAAAAATAAAAAAACGTAACAACTCTCCTTTAAATATGAAATTCCATGAAATCTTGAATCAGTTGAAAAAGTCACCAGGTTTTGTATACTGGAGTAGAAGCATGATTCAACAGGATGAAAAGTGTAAAACACAAAACATTCAAAAAGTTCCATTTTCATTTGTTAACAGTTTAGCTGGAATTAACCACTTTCAAATAGAAGTTCGTCAGTTGGATTTGAAACCACCTGATAGTTTTGAAGAAAGTTACCAACGTTCCTCTGATAAATTAGGAAGTGTTTCAACAGCACAAGAAGAAACTGGGAAACTTTCAGGATCGCACTTCGTCACTGACTGTCAATCATTAAACCTAACTACTGCAAAAGAAACAAATAAAGCCACCTTTCCACAAAAACGAATCAGCGCTGTAACAGATTCACCAATATCTTCTCAACAAAACAAACTTGGAATGATGCTGAGTCGCCTTATGAGCCAGATAAATTCAGAGCTGTGATGTTTCGACACCAGAACTATGAAGACACATGAAGACATCTTTGTTTTTGGATTTCAGAAGTTCAGAAACAACCAAGAAGTTTAATATTTTTGGTTCCACAAACCATTCATCCATGCTGCTGGATTTGTTTGGAAGTGGAAACGCTTCACTTGGTTCTTCACAAGCACACAAAAATAATGGTGAATTTTCGTTTTCCTTTACCAGTAAAAACGACAAATCGAGTTCTAAGCTATTTAACTTTTCATTCTAAAGCCTTTTTGTAGTATTCAAATTTTCTAATTATCAAAACATACTGAAAATGGCATTCGTATGCGATTTTATGTCCTAGAGTTTAAAAACGTGTTATATATTCAGATAATTCAAGTATTACATAGAAGTATATGTTTTACTTATACAATTAAATATTTATTTCATTTTATTCGTTTGTAAATTTTGTATTTATAACTGTTAAATTAAATTTGGCTCTTTTTCAAAAGTTATTGCAGTTTATTGTTTATTAACTTTTAATTAGGAGCTGAGAAAACTTAGACCCGGAATGGCCCAGCGCATTAAAGCGTATGCTGCGTAATCCGAGGGTCGCGGGTTCGCGCCAAACATGTTCGCCCTCCCAGCCGTGAGCACGTTATAACGTGCTGGTCAATCCCATTATTCGTTGGTAAAAAGAGTAGCTCAAGAGTTGGTGGAGGGTGGTGATGACTAGCTGCTTTTTTTCTTGTCTTACACTACTAAATTAGGGACAGCTCGGTGCAGTGGGCGAACAACCTGCTCACTTAAAAACTGTTGAAGAATCTGCAATTGATTGCCGCCCTATGTTTCTTGATGGAATCGAGAGTTGAATAAATGAAGAAAACATAATTTGTTTCTGTTATTTATTGACATTAACTTTGTCACGAAGATGAAAGCAAATTTATTAAATACGTTCAATGCATACTGGCAAATAATAAACAGATGTGTTTAGAACGATTCGCGCCTAGAAGTTTTTCTTTCAGTAATTTTAAACAAACATAAATTCCTAAAGTTGTTTGTCTTAAAAAAAAAAGATTAACGTTATCAGGAAAGACAGTCCGAAACGAAGTGAAAATTAAAAACAGCTGTTTTCATTTACTGTTTTTTGTGGCGTAAAACTTTTATTTCGGTTTTATCGTACCACGTGGTCTCTTTGTGAGCTTTGAACTATGTACATTCATTTAAGGGGTGCACGACCATTTGAATTTTCATTTATTGTGAACATCTGAAATTAGAAAAGATCGACATACATTGGACGTCAGTCACAAAAGGATTGTTATATGAAAGGTTGAAATATTGTACCATTATCAAAACAAGGGTAGAATTGTTCATGTGATGTGTAAACCGTTTTCAAAGTGAGGATAGGCTGGTGTGCTGCAAATTATGCGTTTATAAGCTGTTGTTGTTGTTGTTTTGAATTAAGCACAAAGCTACACAATGGGCTATCTGTGCTCTGCCCATCACGGGTATCGAAACCCGGATTGTAGCGTGTAAGTCCGCAGACATACCGCTGAGCCACTGGGGGGCCCGCGTTAATAAGCATAAAAAAGTTTAATCACGCAATTACTCTAACAGTTAATGAGGCTCTCTTTGCGTTGTTAAACTTTTGTCAAGATTAATTCAAGTTTCTCGAGCTTGTGACGTTCATTGCACCATTTCATTGCACCATAGTCTGAGATTTAGGAATGGTTTGATGTCCAAGTACTTGACATGAACATTTCATTTCGACTTGTCGTTTCTACGAATGGTATAAATTAAATTTTTATATTAAAGTTATTCTCAACAGTAAGTTTGGTCATCTATAAAATTTACATCATCTTTACTTGTGAAGATTGAACTGTCGTTATGAGGTAAATTTTAACGATCATTTTCACCTACAGTTAAAAGTCCTTAAATTCACGAATAACTTAAGCTATAAACAGCAGTACTTTATATAAAGATATACAATTTTGAAACCAACTCAAATTAAAATTTTACAGAGAAGATTATTTAAAAAAATTACAGATATTTAAACAAAATCTGGTTCAAAAACAACATGTAAGTAAAAGAAATATGACATCCTGTGTGTTTTATTTTACACATCAGTGGTTCTTAACCTTTTTCATCGTCTTACCCCCTGAGACACTCCAGGGTATTACCGTGACTCCTATAATACTTTTTTAACGATGAACTTTGCATAAAGGTAGAATAAAACAAAACTATATAAATATCCTAATTTATTGAAAATGTTACAAATAAATTACCTTGAGAAATGCTACAAGTGCTAAACATATGCAAAATCCATGGAATTACTGAACATCATACAAAACCTAATTATTCACTCAGTGTAAGAGTTGATATTGTTTTGCAGCCATAAGTACATCAAAGCGAGGAGTAGTGCTCGACAGACAACATCTCATGTCGGCGTCAATCACAAGCCTATTGCATGCCGTTGTTTTCAGAGCCATCATTGCTGAGAATCCAGCATCGTAGCGATAGGTCGAGGGGGGCTGGGTCAGTATAGTCACTACACGCATCGAAAGAAGAGAATAGTCGTGCTTCAGTCGTGCCCAAAACTAGGAAACTCTTGTTCAGAAAAATCGACTTTCATCTGAGTATCCTCACGAATTTGAAGAAATTCTACCTTGGCAGCAACATCAGTATCACTGATGGTACTCTCCTTCACTGAAAATGGTCTGAAGATCCACACATAAGTACAACGGTCATCCAATCCTGAGAAGTAACTTTCGATGGCATTATTCACTGCCATAAGATGAACTGAGATCTTTTCACGGAAACTGCATTCATCTTCTGGCATAGAAGCCAGGATAGTTGTCATCTCAGGGAAGAACGTTGTGTCACCGTCCTAAATTCGTTTCTGATAAAGTTGAATCTTACACTTGAACGCTGCCACTTTGTCACGAACCGTGTGCAGCATCGCAAGATTTCCTTGGAGTGAAATGTTCAAGGAATTCACGTCAAAGAAGAAATCAGCCAGGTTGGCAACCTTTGTTACGAAATGGTCATTTTGCATCTTTTTATGAAGAAGATTTTCTTTCGAGGTACGACCTTGTTCTAACAGCATCGTTATTTCGTCTCGAAGTTGTAGCACCGATTCAGAACCTTGCCACATACCTCCGTGTGAAACAGAAGAACAGAGAAGTCAGCGCCCATTTCTTCACAAAGCACTTTAAAAACTCTTAAAGTTGTTGCACTCCCTCGGATATAGTCCACAACCTTCACAACGTCTGTGAGCACTTCTCGAAGTCCAAGTGGAAGAGTCCTCATCGCCAAAGCATAACGGTGAATCATGTAATGAGTGAAAATGACATGCAGAGCGACATTTTTCTCGAAGACTTTGAAGCTGGATTTTTAACCAATCATGGAAGGAGCCCCATTTGTACACAGACCAGCAAGTGTTTTTTAACGCAGTCCATGTTTAAGAAGAAAGGTTTCTAAGATTTTGAAAATGTTTTTTCAACGAGATGTTGTGGCCACTGGCTCAGAGAGCAAGTACCCCTCCTTCATAACTTCTCTGTCACGATAATAAACATAAACAATCAGTTGGGAACACGAGGGAACATTTGTCAAATCATCAAGTTGCAATGAATACACAGGACTACTCTTTACAACAGTCACAACTTGTAGCAGAATATCTTCATTCATGTCCGAGATCTGACTTTTGACTGCATCATTTGATAGGAAAATTGCCCTCAACTGGTGTGCTTGCTGTTCTCCAAGAATTGCCTTCGTTGCTTCCAGAATGCAAGGCTGAAATCAGATCTTCACTAATGGTATGAGGCTTTTTGGTCTGCGTAATTTCTGGAGCAATTCTGTATGAAGCCTTCAACGCTGCTTTGTTCTGACTAGCGAAGTGACCAGTGGAGTCCATGCGAATGGTCTTTAGAGAAGCTACTTTTCACTTGAAATATTCCAAACTTTTGTCCACCAGTTAACTGTGAAGAGACTGTGAAGCGAGTAGTAAAAGGAAACGTACCATGAAACCTCGAAGGGTTATGCAATTTATGTAGTTGACATCGTGAATGAAGTAAACGCTAGTCTAATAGTACAGATATATGCGATCAGGTATGTAAAGTAAGAGATATCATACAACTAAACACAGTATTAAAATGAAGGAAAAAACCCGAAAAATAAACTTAAATTTTTTAGGAGAAAAAAAAGCTTACCTTAAGCTAAATTTTTTTCGTATCTCAAAGCAACGACAAGCTGTATTTTAAATGACATTTTTACAATTAATGTGGAAATGTCACATCATAAGATGAAAAAGAATGATCAAAGAAACTTAAAGAATTTCCCTATTTTGTTATCTGTCTGTTTATGCACTGCTGGCCAAAATCTTAAGGCCAATGAACATACAGAAAAAAATATGCATTTTTGCGTTGTGACTCAACCACTTATTTTAGTAGAGCTTCGAAAGATGAAAATAAGAAAGGAAAAAATAAAAAACCATTTAGCATTTAATAGGGAAAATATGAACACTATGAAATTAGCCTAAATACTAGCTGGTCAAAAGTTTAAGACCGAACTAAAACGAAGCATTAATTGGTAAACACGTAACAAAATTTAGTCATTTGTGTCCAAGCAAAGACTAAAAAGTTGACAGAGATTGAACGTGGCAGAATTGTCGAGCTGCAAAAACAAGGTCTCTCTCAGCGTGCCATCGTTGGTGAGATTGGGCGTAGTAAAACTGCTGTTGCAAATTTCTTAAAAGACCCTGAAGAATACGTAACGAGAATTTCGACCCAAACAAATTTTGCCGGCGTCGAGCAAGACGATTCGACCGTTTTCCGGCAAGATATCAGCCGATCATCGAACCAGATTAAGGCCCTTATGGACGCAGAATGCGGCACAAGAACAATAAGACGGCATCGAGGAGAGAAAGGCTTTAAAATCTGTATACGTTTTGGCCAAGCCTCCTTCCACACCACGAAACAGCTCGGTTATACTTTTATAAGAAGCACCAAACATGGGACGTAGAAAAGTGGAAAAAGGTTTTGTTCTCTGATGAGACAAAATTTAACCTGGATGATGCAAACGGCTCCCAACGTTACTGGTACGATAATAATATCCCACCGGAGTCATTTTATACACGACTCAATGAAGTAGGTTCCATTATGATCTGGAATGCTTTCTCCTTTCATGGAACATTGGAACTTCAGGTTATGCAGGGGCGTCAAACAGCAGCTGGCTACATTGCCATGTTGAAGAGAGCATCCTTATTGACTGAAGACCTCGCTTGTGTGAAAATGACTGAATCTTTCAGCAGGATAACGCTGCAATTTACAATGCTCGCAGGACAAAGAACTTTTTCATGGCGAATAACGTGATTCCTTTGGACCATCCAGCGTGTTCTCCCGAACTGAACCCCATTGAAAATGTTTGGAGGTGGATGGCAATTGAAGTCTATGGAAATGGACGTTTATTTCAAACAGTGCATGATCTTTGTGAAGCAATCTTCACCACTTGGAATAACATTCCAGCCAGCCTTCTGCAAACGCTTATATCGACCATGCCAAAGCGAATGTTTGCAGTTATTCGCAATGATAGCCTGCAATATACAACTGAGACTTCTTGTTGGGCATTTCCTTCCCTGTTTAGGACTTCTTTTTGGTATGATCTTTAACTTTTAACCAGCTAGTATTTAGGCAAATAAAAAAGGTTTTTATTTTCATCTTTTGAAGATCAACTCAAACAAGTGGTTGAGTATAACAACACAAAATACATATTTTTTTCTTAAACGTATCTCTTTATACATTCGTCTTCCTCACTCCTGTTATTGAGAGATCTTCAATACACTAATTATACGTAGATTAAAACAGGGGGTTGAAATATTCTAATGCTCAATTTCAACTCGTTATAAAAAAAATTAAGGACACTCGCTACTCGTTGGTCAGCCCCCAGAGATAATACCTGTAGTTTACGAGAAGTTGGTAAGCACTAGTAACCCTGGCTATCTGCGAAGTTTATTGAGAGCTGTTTGTTGTTTTTTGGAATTTCACGCAAAGCTACACGAGGGTTATATGCACTAGCCATTCCTAATTTAGTGTAAGACTAGAGAGAAGACAACTTGTCATTACCACCCAACGCCAACTCTAAGCCTACTCTTTTATCAACAAATATTAGGATTGACCGCACATTATAATGCCCCCACGGCTGAAAGGGAGAGCATGTTTGGTGCGACGGTATTGGCAACTGAAAAGGTTTGTAAAAATATTTTGTTGTGAGAGATATTTTTTTAAAACCCCTCATTGATTCTTTTGTATTCTGCTATTTGTTGCTTCAAGTTTCAAAATAAATTTACGTATTTTATGCCATAAATTCAAACAAGGTTTGGTTTTTGGAATTTCGCACAAAGCTACTCGAGGGCTATCTGTGCTAGCCGTCCCTAATTTAGGAGTGTAAAACTAGAGGGAAGGCAGCTAGTCATCACCACCCACCGCCAACTCTTGGAATACTCTTTTACAAACGAATAGTGGGATTAACGTGACATTATAACGCCCCCACGGCTGAAAAGGCGAGCATGGCCAGGTGGGTTAAGGCGTGTGATTCCTAATCTGAGGGTCGCGGGTTCAAAGAAATAAAGGAGTATACTTTTAATACAAAAATTAGAAATACAGTTACAGTAGTGATTATAGATGTCACTTTAACGTAACGAGTTTACTTTTTAAAAATGACATTTTTTTGTCTTTAATTCAATTTTTATTTTATTTCTGGTGTGTCGCATTTGTTCATTTTATTGGTAATATAGGTTTTCTGTTTATTTGGATTTAGATGTAAATAACTTTTTTAAAGTAATTTTTAGTGATTATCAATAAGTAGTGGTAACGTTGCTTTCTCAACATAGTGGAAAACAGCACTGAATTAAAAACTGTATATAGAGTTAAGTAGGCTAACATCACTGAAGAACAACCACCATAGAAGTCTGATGAATGAATAGAAATATATTTAGCTACATGACATTAATGAAATAGAACTGTACGATACAAGATAATAAAATTGAACATTTAAAAACTTGTATTATCATTTAGCGATCAACTAGGTAATGGGAGAATTATTAAACTAATAAGACAGTACAATATAAATATCAAAGGGATGTTTAGAGTAGTAGAGAATATACAGTATTATAACTGGAAAGGAGTTTTTGTCTTGTTAAATTGTTTAAACTATACATTTTTCAAATATATGTTGCAGTATGATGTTGCCTTTGTTTATTATTCTAAATATTCTAAATTTAATCTCATTGTTCCTGAAAGACTTTGTCTTCAAAGAGAATGCTGTAGTTAAATTGTTGCTGATAATGAGGTCCTTCGTATCTATTTCCCTTATTTAATGTATTCCAAGCTGAAAATACAGACAGTGGTATCTCGGTTCTCTAACGACTCCCTTTACGAACATATTGTTTGAGAAAAAAAATGTCTCGGTTGTCGAACATAAACTTGGTTCCCGTACCAAACTATCGTGGCCTGAACTCTCGAAATAACCGGAATGATGACCCAAATGGCCTTTCGACCATTTTCGGCCCACGCCAAGCTTGCCCAAAACATTTTACCCGCACCTGTCGTTCAGTCCACACCTCTGCTAAAATCTTCCGTGAACGTTCTCGTTCTTCTTTTTGTTTTTCTAAATATTCTGATTAAATAAGCCACCATGGGATCAAAGAAGGATAATGAAAGTAGCAAACCAAAAAGGAAAGTTGTTAGAGCCAAAACAGAGGTGAAAAAAGATCTCATAGCGAAGTATGAGAGTGGTGTTTGCGTGTCTGACGTTGCGAAACAATTTGGAATGGCGAAGTCTAGAGTCTGCACCATACTGAAAAATAAAGAGGTCGTCAAAAGAGTTGATGTTGCAAAAGGAGTGACAGTGCTTACGAAACAAAGATCACAAAGAATGGAAGAGGTAGAAAAAATGTTGTTGATTTGGGTAAACGAAAAACAGTTAGCTTGTGAAAGCGTTTTTGAGACCATCATTTGTGAGAAAGCAAAGCAGTTGCAAGATGACTTCCTGAAAAACACCCCTGAAACGAGTGCTGATACAAGTGATGCCTTTAATGCTAATAGGGGTGGTTTGAAAAATTTAGGAAGAGAAGCGGCATGCATATTGTAGTGAGACATGGGGAGGGTGCCAGTTCTAACAAAGACACTGCTGATAAATTTATTAGGGAATTTAAGGACTATGTAGAAGCTAAGGCTTTATTCCCCAATAAGTGTTCAACTCTGATGAGACAGGCTTCTTTTGAAAGAGGATGCCAAAGAAGACCTACATTACCAAGGAGGAGAAGTCACTGCTTGGACACAAGCCAATGAAGGACAGGCTGACTCTATTGCTATGTAGTAATGCAAATAGAGACTTACAACTTAAGCCTTTGCTTGCGTACCATTCTGAGAACCCGAGGGTTTTAAAAAATAATGTCCTGAAAAGTAAACTAAATGTCATGTGGAGGGCTAATAGTAAAGCATGGGTAACCAGACAATTTTTTATAGAGTGAGTCCATGAAGTGTTTGCCCCAAATGTAAAGATTTACCTCATGGAAAAACAGTTACCTCTCAAGACCCTTCTTATGATGGACAATGTACCTGCTCACCCACCAGGCCTGGAGGACCGGTTGGTGGAGGAGTACAGTTTCATTTCGGTGATGCTCTTGCCTCCTTACACGATTTCTCTCATTCAGCCCATGAACCAGCCGACCATATTGAACTTTAAGAAACTCTACACCAAAACACTGTTTCAAAGGTGCTTTAAAGTGACCTCTAATACAGAGTTAACCATCAGAGAGTTCTGGAAAAATCACTTTAATATCCTCCGTTGCTCGAGGATCATAAAAAAAGCTCGGAGAGGAGTATCTTTGAGGACCATGGAGTTGGTGGAAGACAACAGCACTGAACTCCAAGACCTTCAGAAGGAGAAGCAACAGAAGGCAACTAAAGAAGTTTCTTCAGATGAGGAAGGGAGAAGGGAAGATGTTCCTACTTCACTGTGGAAAATGGGGAGAGTTACAAAGTTTAGTGGAAAACTTTTACCCTGATAAAGCTGGAGCAAACCGCAGCATAAACCTTTTCAATGACAATGCCATGTCTTACTTCAGAAACGTTTTAAAATGCAGGCAGAAACAAACCTCATTAAAAAAGTTTTTAGTGAGAAATAGGTTCAGTTAGTCTCAAGCAGGTTGTAGTGGTGCAAAAAGACAGAAAAGAGAAAGAACCAAGATCAACTTTCATTTGTTTTGTTTTTCAAATTTATTTCTCATCAGATGTTTTGTTTCTTCATTCTACTTCTTATACATTCTACAGTCTTTCCCTTTCACATAGTTCTGCCTCCCTACCTCATTTAATTTTCCCCCATCCCTTGATATTTGGGTTTGTGTTGAGCACTTCACCTCTTAGTTGGGTGGTAGCATCAGTATGCCTCGTCCCTTCGTGCTATGGATCATTTCCTTCTCTCTCTCTCTCTCAACATTGGATAGACTGTTCGTGTCTGGACCAAAAAAAATGGTTGGGTTTACTTCTGCCTGTTTGTGTGTGGGAGTGGCAGATCACGAATCTCCCATTCTTCTATCAGGTATTCACTATTTGTCCTACTGTGATGACTCTGTTGCAGTACCTCTCCTCGGTCCATCTCTTGTCTGAGATTTTTCACAGGAACATGAAGGGGTTTTCTGGGAAAGTCGTCTCACTCCTTATTTCCACATTGGCAATAACACTATGCAACACAAATTTTGTTCGTGGAAAGTATGCGTTATTTCTTAATTGCTTTTGTTGTAAAAGTACAAGAAATGACCATTATTCCCTCCAAATTTTGCTTTTGTGACATGGATAATGAAATTTATTAATTAACTTATTTTCTATGTAAAAACAGGCAAATTTTCGTTTGCATAAGATCTGAATAAAACAACATATGAATCGAGATTTACACGTATTTGCACTAAAGTTATACAAAAATGAGCAAAAATGTTTAAAGGTGAGAAGTTTTTTCGAGATTTGCGACTGTAATGTAAATCACTTTCACTTATCTGGCGGAGTGGGTACAGGGAACTCAGGTCAAAAAAGCGAAGTTTGAAGATAAAATATGTCTTTTCCATTTATTTTAGGCACAAGCAAGTGGAAAATAATACCTTCTGCCCAGGAAGAAAAAAAATTGTTACATATTGTAATCTATCGTTTTTCATCTGGTGACCCATTAGTCTGAGTCAGAGCCAAGCATGGCACCGATTCCTGTCTTCCAGCCATCCCCTTTCTCGCCTTGATATGTTCCACTACTCACGGTTTTCCTGAAGTCACATGGTTCATCAAAAACAGTTCTTATGCCAACCTGATGGGTTTAGGTCTAGTAGAAGTTTGTCAAGGTATTATCAGAAGGTTTCATTATCCATTTCTTACTCCTCATTCCTTATTCATTGTACCTGTTTCCTTTTATCCTCCTCAGGATCCCATTCTGTGCCAGCATCTTTCAGAGGTGGTAAATTGACCTTTTAACACCAGATGTTATCGAATCTTTCTCGGCATGTATTTGAGGCGTTTCCTCCTGCTAGTTTGTGGCCCCAAAAATGACCAGGTAAGGATTGTCATGAACTTGTCCAGTGTCAATAAACACGTTCATGCTTCATCATGGAATCCGAACTTATATTTTAGTGACATCTCTCTTTTCAGCTTTGGATGACTAAGCTGGGCATCTCCAATGCATATTTTTTACAATCCTGTATCAGAGTATTTGCATCCATATCTTTAGTTTTCTATCGTTGGGTAACATACAGTTTCATGCTCTACCCTTAGGGTTGGCTCTAGCACCATTGCATGTTAGAAGCCCTCTCTCTGTATCTTATTCTTTGGAATTGTGTTTTCACTTGTTTCTGGGCAGCTGGTGTTTTTGCACTCATTCCAAACAGAAGTTGGCTAATCATATTCATTAGCTGTTTCTCGAAGCTGCTTAATCAAATTGCTTTAGGGGATGATGTCTTCATTAACTCCACTGACACACCTTGTATGGAGCTCATATGTGGTCCCTTCAATGGGTTCTTCACGAGAAATGAAACCATGTTCAGAATGTTAGATTCTTCCATCCCCCTTCTAAAGTTATGCACAAGCCTTATTGCGGTTGGGCAAAGTTCATGTCTCGGAAAACATCCCACTTCCTCCTATACGGCCAAATTTGCATGTCTTCGTTGATGTATTATCTTCAGGACTGTGCTGCAAAAGTTATTGGCCTCTTCATATCAATATCCTTGAACTCCTTGTTGTTTCAGATCTGAAAGATCAGTGGATAGTATACGTATGCCCCTTTGAATCTTGCTCTCTGATGGCCAGAAAATTGCAGATACCCTAGGTGAAAGTCTTCTCATGCATCTGGCACTTCTGCTTCATCTCTCAACCTCTTAGTGCTTAATTCAAAACAACAACAACGACTTACCCAAATTCGTCAATGTGCAAAATATTGTTCACAAATAATAGTGATAACACTTTGTATGACAACTACTGAGCACAGGTTGGTCTTAATAAAATTGTTGTAAGAAGGTATTTTGAAAAATGAAACCATTTTCATAAGATATTACTTTATAAACTATCAAATACGCCGTTTGTACATCAGATTGATTAGAGTTATTATTTCTTATTTCCAAGGCTTCACGTGACGAGCCTGCAGTATCGGATGAATAATTGTTGTTAGAAGAGACAATTGCTGTATTTTTGTATTTTAATGGACGTAACAACAATATGTAGATCCGCACTGAACTTGCAAAAATATATTACAAATTAGAGAAAAAAAAACTCGAAAATTCAACTTAAATCGAAACTATTACGAAAGAATATTGAAAGACAAGTAGAGTGAAAGCCGAACAAAATATATTAAATAAAAGATCGAACAATCGCCGACATTCCAAATACTCTAAACGTAGTTCTTAGAATTCTATGCATGCGTCATTGTTGAAAACTGTGAGATCCAACGAAGCTCGCGAGTTCAAAACGTCATCTTTCTTTTAAAATAAAAATGTATAAAATCTAGCAATTGTTCAACCTTTTAGTTTCAGTCAGTGTGCCATTGACTAATCAGCAAATAAACATACAAGTAAGTTTATTCGTAAGTTAGGGTATTTTGAATTTAGAATTTCTGTTGAAATACTGTTTGAAAGTTATACCAACCAGTAAATAGCTTGTGTTAATGGCCAGGTGGGTTAAGGCGTGTAACTCGTAATCTGAGGGTCGTGGGTTCGCATCCTCGTCGCACCAAACATGCTCGCACTTTCAGCCTTTGGGGCGTTATAATATAACGATAAATCCCACTATTCGTTGGTAAAAGAGTAGCCCAAGAGTTGGCAGTGGGTGGTGATTACTAACTGCTTTCCCTCTATCGCAGATAGCCCTCGTGTTGCTTTGCACGAAATTCCAAACAAACCAAAATGACGTTTACTGTGAAAACACATGGAATATAGAACATATTATGTCCCATAAAGATAGCAGAAGCATACAATATTACGGTCACATTTTGCATCACCTGTTCTTAATTCTTGTCAAACCAGCAACGTAAAATTCGAAGAAAGAGGCAACGTTCATGATGAAATAGCCTTAAGATGCATCAACGCAGGAAATCCACACTCGTATTTACGTTTTATTGGAGTAGACAGGCTCTTGATTGCGGCGTTCCCATGCGTTTGGATGACAAATTTCCAGGAAGCCACGTGCTACTTACGTGTGTATCTTTTAACTGACCTTCGCTGGCATACATTCATCGTATTATTTGAGATTTTCGAAAGAGAAGGAAGAAAAGCCTGCAGGTGGAGGTTGTAATAGTTTAAGGTTACGTCATTCTGCAGTGTGACTTATTTACTAAGCTACAGATTTCTTTTTATCCAATTCCTCTCTATTCTAATTCATTATATTATACCCAAGATAACATGACTTTAAAGGCTGGGATAAGATGTGTTTTTTTTTCTTGTTACAGCTTATGAAGCTTTTCACTTCACAAGAACGAACTGTTCCATATTTAGTTTCTGAAGAAGCAACATAAGACTTGCCGAACAAGTTACTCGTAAGAAATTTACAACACGCTGAAAATTTTCATTCTGTTCTTACCCTACCTTTAAAGATTCGGAATAATTCAAGAGAACAACAAAACTCCGTGATGAACCTCGTGCCAGCTGTGATTTTTACATGTAATCTACAACCACAGCAGATTTCAAATAAATAGAATATTCATTTAAACAGTTATTTATTGGATCCCTACAATATAACTGGTTTTCTCTTTGATGGAAAACGTTTTACAATTCAGCAACTTTCCACTATTAATTTTTACTAAATATAAAATCTCGAGTCCTAAAATCTTAATGGTTTTCCCTCTCTTGTAAAACTTTCACTAGTAAGTTTCTGTTCGTATTACTTTTATTCACTATAATGAAACTCGAGAAACTACTTTTTTCTCTTTGATGGAAAATATTTCACAAGGAAGCTGCTTGTCCACTATTAATTTTGCTTACCATGAAGTACGAATTCCTAAAAACTAGCTAACCCTCCCTTGCGTAGAAAACTTGCAACAAGCAAGCTGTTAAAAAGCATTATTTCCATTTCTTAAAAATTAGTGTAGAGTACAAAGAGCTACTTCGTTTTCCTTTCGCTGGGAAACTCTACCAGCGAGTGTCATTCACCACTACGTTTACTCACCATAAAACGTTAGTTCTTAGAGCTATGTGATTTCATATATAATGGAATAATTCCTATTAGTAAAATACTGTCACTTTTATTTTAACTCGCTACTCACATTTAAAGTCTGGAGTCTCAAAAAGCAAGCTGGTTTCATGCTTCTGGTTTTAATTTAAGCCACTTCTGCATACCATCATGGTGAAATTAGTTAATGTATCTGTGCATCTGGGCCTTCCTTTGCCTTTATTTATACAGAAAGAAATACTGTCATTATCTTAAATGATTGGTTGACATTATCATGTATTCGAATATCGTGTTAGCCATGAGCTTGTGGAAGTGTCAGAAGAGTCGGGTTCTATATTTTGTGTTCATCGCCTCCTTTGCACAACCTGAGTTTTACCTATTCAATATAAACTAAGTTTGAACTAAAGTTTGAATTAAAGTCAATGTGAAATGTGAGCCGGTAATTCATTGCCTACAAACGGTAATACGTTACAAAATAATGTCCTTATGGGTCTTTGCGGGTGGAACGGAGCTCGTGTATTCAGAGTGGTTCCTCTAATGACCAGCAGGAGAACTTCAGCCAAATTTTTATTAAAATATCAAAATTAGTACTCCAACTGGATCATCACTAAAATATTCTTATAGGTACTTTACGTAGATCGTTATTGTGATATTATATTGGTACATTTGGATCTTCATTAGA
>VWRL01001821.1:0-18701 GCA_011833715.1 Carcinoscorpius rotundicauda | reverse complement strand
TTGCCTTTAAAGGGATGACTCATCAATACTATAATTAGCAACCTGTGTGTGAAGAAAGTCTTCTTTTGTACGTTGGCACGAAATTATGAAAACAATTAATTATTAGTGTAAGGAAATGATATAGTAAAATATTATGTAGAGAATTTTCATAAATAATTAACGATAACTAACTTTAATAATCTGTATTGGATCACTAGTTTACTGCACAGATGATATAGCTTTGATTAATCATTATTTAGGAAACGTATGTCTTTTGTTGATTCGGTTGTTGAACTAAAATGTAGGACTTAGATTAATTTTAAAGTATCACGTAACTTGCAAATCAAATTGTTTTTCTTATTCATTCATTTGCAGCACCTTTGTAAGTCCTTTAAAGCTCTATTGTTACAAAAATTATAAACATATCTCTTGTTGATAACTCATATGAATTGTTAAAATTAAGCGTTTAATAGTTTAATTACAAAATTATGCTTTATTCAAAGAACGCTGTAGGTGCTGACAGCAGGCCGCCAAAAAAGGGTAGGGGTGGGGCAAAGGAATTCCAGGATCTTGAGCAGATGGACAATATAATTCTTTATTTTAAATTAAGGTTTCTCATATTTTCTACAACTCATTTCATGTTTACTTCTGATATTAATAAGAAAAAGTGTCACAGTTAACAGATCTGTGATCCTCATTACCACCTTCCTGTAGTTACGGGTCACAGGCCAAGTCATTGTGGTTGTAGACTCACGTTCAAAATCTTATTTAATTACTGTTTGATGAATGTAACACAGTAAACTACTTGTTATCATATTGTAGATTTTATGCACGATTTTAGTATTACACATTAATTTGAAATTAAACGTAAAAAAGGAATGTGTTAAGTGGTAGGTTAGTGCACTATTGATTCAAATTAGATGTTTCTGATGTCCGAATACAAATCTATAGTTTATAAACTTAATAGACCGATATTGAAAAGAATATAAGATAAAAACCTTCTTTACTTTTATTTTCTGTAAATTAACAAGTATTCTTGTCCACTTCTCTTTTTCAAAGAACTTTCTTATTACACCTACTGGCCCGGCATGACCAAGCGCGTTAAGGCATGTGCTTCGTAATCCAAGGGTCGCGGGGTCGCGCCCGAGTCGCGCCAAACATGCTCCACCTCCCAGCCGTGGGGGTGTATAATGTTACAGCCAATCTTACTATTCGTTGGTAAAAGAGTAGCCCAAGAGTTGGCGGTGGGTGGTGATGACTAGCTGCCTTCCTTGTAGTCTTACACTGCTAAATTAGGAACGGCTAGCACAGATAGCCCTCGAGTTGCTTTGTGCGAAATTCAAGAACATTACACCTACTTCACTCAGTGACATATGTATAACCAGTCGAATGCTCAGAATACCCCATACTGGCTTTCACAACCTCTGAGAAACATTTCTTTTCATGATAAGTTCTAAGCTGTGATGTATTTTTTTATCACGAAGTGCAGCTTAGTTACTGAGCTTGATAAATAATAGTGGAATTCCATGGTAATGATAAAGTAATATGTGATTTATTTGTTATTTCAAAATGCAGATATAAAACCTTAAATGTTATTTAATATTGCATCCTCCATATTCGAAATCTGGTAAGGTTTAGCAAGCTAGGGCAATGAGCAAACTTGTACACAGTTTGAAACTAGAAGAGGTAATTGCTTTCTGTCTTTCTTTATTTACTGTTCTGTGCTTTTAAAAAATGATTGATTCTTAAGAACTCATTTGTAAACAGTATCGTAACCGAAATTTTACTGTATTTTAGAAAACAGACAAGATAGGTCACTTTGCGAAGGCAGATTAATATTATTGGGTTCAGTGACATGAGTTCACGTGCGTCACCAAATTGCAGGCCTGGCATGGCCGAGCGCGTAAGGCGTGCGACGCGTAATCCGAGGGTCGCGGGTTCGTGCCCGCGTCGCGCTAAACATGCTCACCCTCCCAGCCGTGGGGGTGTATCTGTGACGGTCAATCCCACTATTCGTTGGTAAAAGAGTAGCCCAAGAGTTGGCAGTGGGTGGTGATGACTAGCTGCATTCCATCTAGTCTTACACTGCTAAATTAGTGACGGCTAGCACAGATAGCCCTCGAGTAGCTTTGTGCGAGATTTCAAAACAAACAAACAAACCTAATTACAATTTTGTAACTTTGTTGTTAGTTGAGTTCAGATGAAAGATAAATAATATATGTTTAATGTGATGAGATTTAAGTGGATCTGGTTAAAGGCTGAATTTTGTTTTGTAATTTATAGTAATTTTAGAAAGAAAAAAGCATAGCTTGCATATTTTTTCAAACTAATTTTTGTGGTTACGAAGTCAATCAAATCGAACAAACCCGTACAGATGTAGTAAAAATGTCAGTCTCAGATAAAATAGTTTTCTCTAAAATCTTTTTAATAATTATTTGGAAGTTATAAATATTTTGCTTATTAAATTTTACATTTTTCTGATGCATAAAGTTCCCTTTCATCTTAAAATGATAATTACTTTGCACAATGAATTGTCAAGACGCAAAGAGAAAAAAAGTGAATGAGCAAATCATTCAAAAAATCTTAAAAAAAACTCATATTAAAAACATGACATTTTTCATACGATATCTTTGTAATGATTACTAATTATCTACAAATCTATACCAAGCACAAAACGGTTATGAGATCGGTCCGTGGGAGAACTGTAGAAATATAGAATTTCCATCAGTGAGGCTGGCTAAGGATAATAAAAAATAGTAACACAAATTAGAAAATCAAATTAACACCAGGACAACGAAATGACTACAGATTGAGTTGGTTGTTATTCCATTTTGTATTTTGAGTTGTAGCTGAGCTATAATATTGGCAGCAAGTCCTGCTATTCAGAAGAAAAGTGGATGTGCAGTTTCTGAGCTGCATCAGTTTACAATGATTACAGTAAAATAGTTCGTGAAATGTAATATTAATTATGCCTGTCTGTTGTTTATACATAAGTAAAAAAATGTGTTTGATGTTGCCAATTTATACAACTAAATATAACACCGGAAATTCTTTACTCTGCATTTTTACATAGAGCAGTGTCCAAAAATTTATTAACGCTATTTAATTGCTACATGCCATTGTGTGGATTTCTTTATAAAATCCCAATAGATTTAAAAATGGAGATATAGCTTATTCTAAATGTTTGTAGCTGTGAAATATAATGATAAGTTAAGATCTGATCTATGTTTTGTTACTAAATTTTGTTGTAGTTCCTTTTGTTAAGTATCATAATTATTTAAAAAACTGTTTTTTAACTGAGTATTTCGTTTTTTAAGTTTTTTCTTAAAGATTATTCGTCAAATTGCGGATATTTTTGCCCCCCAGTGGCTCAGCGGTATGTCTTCGGACTTACACGCTAAAATCCGGGTTTCGATACCTGTGGTGGGCAGAGCACAGATAGCTCATTGTGTTGCTTTGTGCTTAATTGAAAAACAACAACAGCGGATATTTTGTTTACCTGTTGCGTCCAGTCAAAACTGAAAGCATGTAGTGTATTTGAAAAGGAAAGAAATTTATCAGAAAACAATAAACAAAATAAAACATGGAAATCACTGACGTCATAGGTAATTTAGGACGTCTTTAGTGTTACATATATAATAATATTACTTGTTCACCGAACCGAGGAGCACCCACCACATGGAAGATTTTGGCCTCACCACTTCTGACACCCGATACTGACGACTGGTACACCAAACCACACCAGATTCCTCGTGGAAGAATGTCTCCATACTGTTTGACACCACCAAGCAAGAATTTTTCCAGTGTCAAAACTACAACAACAAATGTGAATAATAAATTCAGAGTTATGAATCAAAATAGAAACCGGTTTTTAAAGGGGTTAAAGAAACTGCTTTTTTATTTTAAAATATTACTTTTCTATGAAATTTCCAAACATACTTCACAATAAGCTGTAAATATTATGATGTTTTAAAAAACCAATAAACAAATGGTGCCAGATAAAGAATGAATGGTTCTACGAGTTTTGCTGTCGACAAAGCGATGCACCATTAATTATTTCACTTACAGTTTTTCGGTACTAACATAAATTATATTACCGGAATATTATGAAAGCCACCATTACTACGTGGTGTACTCAGCAGATAACCAAATGCGGTTTTGTTATAAAAAACATACACACCATTGCTACGTCAATAAAACTGAGCATGAAAATTACACGTCATAAAATTTGACCTGTGAAAACATAAATAATAGTGTACGTATACGCTACATAATGATATATAATCCCCTCCAGCAACTTATACAGTTACTGTGTAATTACATTTTACTTTCAATCGAGTTTAGTAAGATATTTAATTTGTTCATTCTGGTCTTTTTAGTTGGGTTTGGTTTGAAATTCGCGCAAATCTACATAACGGCTATCTGCGCTAGCCGTCCCTAATTTAGCAGTGTAAGACTAGAGGGAAAGCAACAGGTCATCACCACCCACCACTGACTCTTAGGCTACTCTTTCATCAACGAATAATGGGATTGACTGTTACTTTATAACACCCTAACGACTGAAATGGCGCGTATGTTTAGTGTGACGGGGATTCAAATCCACAACCATGAAATTACTAGTCGAACGCATTCATCCACCTGATCATGCTGGGTCGTACTTTATATCACGGTGCTAAAATAATGCAACATTCATAAACATTACAAAACAAAGCACTCATCAAACTATTCTCATTCACCGAAAAGCCACATTCAGACAAATTCAAAACCTTTAAACGTAACTTATCATAAAAATTTCATTTAAGAGGAAGAAAGCCGAAAATGAAGCAAGAAAAACCATTTACCGATGGGGAGCTAATTAGATTATGCATGACTGAAACAGTCGAAGAAATGTGTCCAAAAAAAGTAGACTTATTTTAGGCTATTAGCCTTTTAGCAAATATAGTTGCTCGTTGAGACGAGAACATTGGAAGTAATATTGTGTCTCAGCTGAAAGACAAGGCCAAAGAGTTTAAGTGTCTTTTATGAAACAACAGGTGTGTCCGACGCTGTTGAAAGTGTGGGTTGTCCCAAGTCCATGGTTCTTTACTGCACTATTCATCAGCAGACACTGTATGTAAAATATTTGCATCTGTTTCGTGTCATGGAACGAGCAGTTTCAACAATGAACTTCATTCTCTTTCATGAACTCAACTGTAGTCAACTCCGTGAATTTCTGGTGGAAATAGAAGCAACTTATCCCGATTGCTCCACCACACTTAGCTGTTGGAAAGTTATGTTGTGATTTTGGAGCTTAGAAATCAAAGAACAGCACTCAGCCATTACTCGCAATCTGTAAATGGGTTTGTAAATCAGCTTTCTCTGAAGGCTTAACCATGTATCTGAATGAATTCCATCTTAAATTACAAGGTGAAACCGTTCTTCTCTGTGGTATATATACCGAGATGAAAGCATTTCGGCAAAAACTAATTATTGTTGAGTCCCGGTTGATGAAGAGTTGCTTTACATATTTGCTTTGTTTTAAAAGTTCAAGCAAGAAGCAGGATCCCCATTCCCACGCACGTGTGCCACAGATATCCTTTGTAACCTGAAACTACAGTTCAAGAAGCGTTTTTCTGACCTTGATTCGAGTGCAACAGAAACGAAGAGTTACAACCATCTGTTGTGTTATTGATGAACTGCCACCTGTAGTTCAAATGGAAGTGACTGATCTATAATCTAACGACATGATGAAGGACAAATACAAAGGGAAACTGACAGAGTTCTATAAATGCTTTCCAAGTGATCAATGTTCATTTAAAAATCTTTGCTGGTGGATTCATTTCAGTTTTTGACACAACCAATATTTGTGATAATACATTTTCAAAGATGAAGTACGTGAAATCTTGTTACAGATCAACCTTATCTGACGAGTGTTTGTACTCACTTTTGATGACAGGGAACACTGATTTTGAACCTCAGTTAAGTGTAAGTTTGTCAGAAAAACAGTAGTTTCATACTTGTCACTAATGATAAAGAAAGACGATTGTACATTGTAAATATTTTTAATATGTTCGCTTATGAGAAATAAATTGGTGGTGTATTCTGATCGTGTTTACATCCCAACTTAATTTTAACACGACACCTCCGGTCTGCGAAGCCTAATGAGATCTATCTCCCTGCTCTTGTCCAAAAAGCTTTGGATACCTCTGTACTAGTTTATGAAAAATATGCTAGAAGGCACCATTGAATCAATCATTCAATGTTCTTATCATCGTTTTTATTGTCCATGTTCGTCACGACAACAAGATTTGATGTTACAGCATCTGTCCAGCAAGCACTTAAATTTCGGTTTCAGCTATATTGTATAGTTAGAAGTGGATTCAGAGTCCTTTAAGAAAGTGATCTATTCAGTTATAGAAAGATGTAAACGTTGATAAGTATTTTTGAGCAAAGTTAATAAACTTCAACGTTATTAACTCCGATTCTTATAATTAAAAACGTAAAGCACCATCTTTGTTTGTTTGTTTGTTTTGGAATTTCGCACAAAGCTACTCGAGGGCTATTTGTGCTAGCCGTCCTAATTTAGCAGTGTAAGACTAGAGGAAAGGCAGCTAGTCATCACCACCCACTACCAACTCTTGGGCTACTCTTTTACCAACGAATAGTGGGATTGACCGTAACATTATACACCCCCACGGCTGGGAGGGCGAGCATGTTTAGCGCGAATCCGCAACCCTCGGATTACGAGTCGCACGCCTTACGCGCTTGGCCATGCCAGACCCCAAAGCACCATCTATCATGTGTTTGAGTTAGTGTTTGACCAGTGTGCAACAGAAGTATCTGTACACCTGTAATCAGATTCTTTAAAGAGTGCTGCAACGTTTACAAAAACATTCTAGCTTTTCGGTTACAGAATACACTATTATGGGAATCTCCAACACTGGCTAAACATTAGGTTCTGGCTAACTGGATAAACACGACTTCGATTCATCGCCAGTCCAGTTCTTGAGGTGAATAGGCTTCGCATACTAGTGGTCAGTTTCAGAAGAGTAAAACGATGTACCTAAGGTATGTCATACTGCAAACATCGTACGGTACGACATATCTAAAATTATTAATAACCGACACCTTATCACTTTCGCAATAAATTCACTTGTTCACAGCGGTGTAGAAAGTAAGCTGGTTGTTGTGTGTGGAGTTACACAATCAGCGACTTTAAGTTTCAAAACTAACCTTTTGTACAAGTTGGTCGGTAATTGTGAACAGATATAGGCATTCTCAGAAGCGACAGAGGTTTATCCTGTCATTACTTACGGATATGTGAACAGCCAAGGATTGTAGTATTCTAATTAGTCGAAATGCAATCTACTCTTTCTATTGTTTTCTCTAATTATTGTCCAGTTTCACAAAGTTCACACACTTTTCACAGTCATAGACGGTTTACGACACATCAAAATTAGATAATTCTATTAAACATTTTCCAGGTGAGCATGTGCTGGTAGTTATTGAATAATCAGGAATATCAGTGCAATAGTGATGAATGCTCTCTGGGTTGGTTATAAGAATGACAGTCAACAAAATAATTAGAGTCAGAGCTGAATGAAGTCTTTGTTACAGCAGATGCTGCTGACTGCCCGCCTTTCGTCTAGTTAGTACTTTAAAATTACAGACAGATATGCCTGAATTCTAAAAGTATCTGTCTTGATCAGTTGCGAATAAAAAAATTGGAGCTTTGTTATATTGTATTTCATATACGAATTATACTCGTCAGTAGAACTAAGGTCCAAAGTAAGTCATATAACATGTACATGATTTGTTTTTCTGTTACCGTAGTGTTCTTTAATTATTTTATAAGCAATCTCAAGAAGCTGTAGAGTAGCGTAATGAAATGTTTTATCAGAATGTAAAAGGAACTGACGCAAGACAAACAGAAGCAAACCCAGTAAACAATTTTAAACACGATATTTATTCACACTATGTATGACCGTGTTTTTATTAAACTTCCTGACTGCCAGAGCAGGAAGAAATCATGTGTTGATATCGTAAAGGCAGATATTAAGCTTACATATAGTATTGTTAAGTCAGACCGTATTTGGTGCGGTATCCCATGATTAGAGATTTACGTATGAAAACGACAATTTTCTTTATGCCATTTTGAGGTAGAGAAACCTCCAAAATATTCTATCCTGTAAAAATCTTTAGTAACACTCAACTTGAAGACAATTTGAATCATTATAAGTCACACAAGTGACTCTGTGATATCTAATAATGTAATAAGATTTGCGCAAATTTAATACATTCCACATTCTTTTTGCAAAGACTTTAACGAGCTAAATGCAGAAACCCTGCACAGAAATGTATTTACAAATAAAGATTAAGTCCTCTTGGTGTGGATTCCTGTACGTGGTGAAGGGACCACCCAGAGAAGGTTCTATTCTTTGAGTTTACATTCTCTGGGATCTAAAAATCCACTCACGAACTTGCCGTGCGTGGCAACCTGTAAAGCGGAGGAGAGGCTTTTGGTGGTTAAGACGTCTCCATCCCTAACACACCACTTTGGTCTCGTATTACTGTAGACAGCAAGACTATGGGTAACCCCGCAGGGTCAATCTGATAGTTTACTTTGACTAGTGTCAACTAGGCACCAGTGTTGGATGTTCTCTAAAATTATTGAGGACAGATGCTGGTGTTCAGGTATAGTGATCACGAAACCCTGGTCCTTGTTTGATCTTCACGATGGGTAGGATCAGCAGGCACCAAAATATTCTTTCTTTATTATGGATCTCACAAATAAAAATTTAAATAAAATGGTAAAAGAAACAGTCCACAGGTAAAGGACCACGTCTTGAAGATTCTGAGCAGCAATATTCAAGCTCTGTAAAACCTGTACCTCATTTTGTTATATTACATTCTCTTTCAGACTAACATTTAGGGCAAATGTCTCTCAGCTTATTCAGAAGGGACTAGAGGGACTTGATGGCTCTACTACGTCCTCCTAATCGATCCAGAGCAGAATCTATGGAGGCCGATAGACTTTCCTCGAATAAAGAGAAAAAAGACGTCATCGAAAGCAAAAGAGCTCTCCACCCAATTCACCTACACATAAATAAAAATGACCACTTTGATAAGGTGGAACTATCAAGTTTTACGTTCTAATCTCGATTACATCAAAGCACTGATTGCTCCTTACCATCCTGTATGTCTTTTCTTACAGGAAACAGATCTGAAACCTGCCGATACAGTCTCATTTCGGCAGTTTTTTTTATACAGAAATGACAGGTTGCGTAACGTAGGAGTGCATGAAAGAGAATCACTGTTGATCGTTAAGCATGTTGCCTCTCGACACACTCTTGAAAGTCGTAGCCATCTGTGTTTTCTTGGATTACCATCACTGTTTGTTCTCTTGACGAAATCTATGATCAGTCAGACCTTGATGCTCTCTTTAAACAGTTGCCGTCTCCCTGTTAAATCCTGGGGGACTTTAATTGACCATCATCCTTTATGGAGAGGTACCGATATTGATGGGAGGGGTCTTATATTTATTTTGCTCTTATACTGGTTTTTTATAAATATTTTCATGCACCTACTCAGTGTTTTACTGCTATTAACCTCTCAGCTTGAAAGTAACTCAAGATACATTGATAATTTTCCTATCATTTTGAGAGATACTGGACGTGGTCGATATTCCCCGTCCTGCGTACCCCAGTAGAAGCTGGATCGAGCCAGCTGGACCTCTTTCACTGCTCTCGCGGAATTTGATCCTGCCGTCTTCAGTAAGATCGATAGACGACTGCGTGACAGCAATGTCTGACTGTATTATGTAGGAAGCTGCTCAATATATTCCCAAATCTTTCACACGTTTACCACGATATCCTTGTCCATAATGGATTCTGAGTGTCATATAGCACGGAAAGCTCGAAAATGGGGTTTGGAATAACTTTCGTAGGTATCCCACATTTTCGAACCACATCGTTTCCAGCGGACCTGTCCACATGTTTGATAGGTAAGACGTCTCATCAGGTACAAGAGTTGAAAGGTCAGTGAGCAGTATAATTCTGTCTTCCTTTTGATATTGCTCTGTGATGGCTAGGAAATAGCTGATGCCCAGAGCATCACTGATACTTCTGGTGAGAGCTTTTGCTAGATATCTAGGACTTTTGCTTCATCCTCCACCTTCTCAGCCATTAAGACTTAGGCTAAGCGATCACCTCTTTCCTTTCAAGCTGATTGTCTCTATGACTATAATCATCCCTTTACACTGGTTAAATTCAAACTGGCCCTTATTTGGTCTGGCGGTACATAGGTCCGATCTGATGATATACTCTATGAGATGCTTCGCCATATATATCCTGCTTCTCTTCCCATTTTTCTGGTTGTTTTTCACCGGATATGGCAGGAGAATGTTTTTCCTGGTACATGGTGTCATCTAATTACTTTGACAAACTGTCTCTGTAAGACCATAGAGAGAATGGTTGATGTTCATCGTGTTTGGTTCCTCTAATCAAAAATCTTGATCTCTCACACTCAGTGTGACGACATCGATTCACCAATGTTGATCAGAGAAGCCTTTTTCAAATGAAAACATTTTGCATTCATATTCTTAGACCTTGAGAAGGCTTATGATACAACGTGGAGGTATAGCATTTTGCGAGACCTCTACTTACATGTATTATGCAACATGATCGTATGTAGGTTAAGACAGTTAACTTCTTAATTGGGATTACCAATATATTTATTAAATAAAAAGAAGCTCTTAGAATTTATCACAATTATTATCAGAAATTTTGCTTGTTCTTTTTATTTTGGGCCCCCCAGTGGCTCAGCGGTATGTCTGCGGACTTACACGCTAAAATCCGGGTTTCGATACCCGTGGTGGGCAGAGCACAGATAACCCATTGTGTAGCTTTGTGCTTAATTCAAAACAACAACAACTTTTTTATTTTGAAAAGAAAATAGGGTTACGTTCGACTCAACCAACACGCTCCATTACCAGAATCTGTGAAATACACGAGTTTTGATCTTTAGTGGATGATAAATGTGTTGTTATGAATGTCGCTCGTTTATGTGACGTGGACTAATCAGTCGCACAGTGAAGTGGAAATCGTAAAATTAAAAGCTTCGTATTTAATAATGAACTAAATGGTCATGGAAGGAGAACCAATGGCTAAAGGTAACACGACAAATAATAATATTCTGTTAATAAAATTTTAAATGATAGTTTTCTTTTAGCACTACCGTTGACATTTTATGTTTGACACAGTTTACATATTCTCTAAAGCTGGAAACTACTTTTAAATCAACAATAAATTTAAAGATAATTTGTATGAGTATTTATCTTCATATATTTTTATCCTTTCATATCACATGATAATTGCTCAGAGAAGCTTTGCAGTAAGCTGAAAAATCTCGAACCGTGATTGACCCTGGAAGTTTTAAACTTTTACCAGAAGGTCATGGGAAATCAAACCTCTGTGCGTCATTACATTCGCTATTCCAGGTGAGTTTGAAATATTTTCGTGTGATATAGTTAACACAATTTAACTTGTTTGATCAAGGCAAAATATTAGAACATCGTCTCAACATGTGACTCAAACGTATTTGCTTTCTATCCTGCTTAAAAAGTAAACAGTATTTTTAAGTACTATTTGCATTTGCAGTTTTACTTATTCTATAACCGCAGACTTCATGTTGCTACTCGAAATTTAGAAAATCGCTCGTGCGATAACAGACTTTCTCTCGCATACAAATTGATAATCCAAGCTTTTTTCTTTACAAGGAAGAGCATACACATGTCATTTGTCTGTTTTTTAAGGGTAATGTAAGCTTAATGAAATACTTTGTAAGATTAAATACCTATCATGAGCCTAATGTCGCTATTGACAAATATGACCCTCAAACAGAGGTTACTTTACTGTGTAAATAAATATTTTTAGCAATAAAACATTGTTACCTATCCGGTTACTATCATATTTAACGAAAACTATTTTGTTTTTCTTACTTTTTGCGTTGACATGGTGCCACTGCTGAGTTTCAATAACTTATTTGTAATAGATCATTTGTCTCGAATCTTCATAGCTAGAAGTTAATCTCATATGGTTGTTATAACTAATCGAGATAATTTAAATTTAAAATGTATTGATCTGTTGTTGTTTTGAATTAAGCACAAAGCTACACAATGGGCTATCTGTGCTCTGCCCACCACGGGTATCGAAACCCGGATTTTAGCGTGTAAATCCGCAGACATACCGCTGAGCCACTGGGGGGCAGTATTGATCTCATCCGTCATATTAAAATATTGCTAATATTATATAAAAAATTAGTGTCTGTGAGGTACACTTGTTTTGTAAATGTGTTTTTAAAATAGAGCACTATATCTTAAAACTTAGTATTTTTTGTAATATAAGTTATAGTGTAATGAAAACTTTGTAAAGTTATTTATTTACATGTTTGTGACTTAAGTTATGCCGCATCGAGTCGTCTCCAGCGTTTGAAGAGCATAAAAATTACACTTGTGGTTGCATTCATTTCCCCAAGCGCAGATATTTAACATATCTTCAAAGAATTTCTTTACAAACGTCACATCCTAGACTTGCTTGACATAGAGGTTGTTCCGTATACCAAACTTCAAAGAAATACGTTTAATTTGCTCAAAAATCTATATTCGTCTCATATCTGTTATCGTCTTTTCACCAAGTGCAGTATTGGTAGAATTTAATTAATCTCTTGCCTATCTAAGTCACAAGAATGCGATACAGTAAAACTTGGTCGACTTTTAAAAAGAAATTGAATAGTGACATCTTTCACTTTAGCACAGTTTAGGGTATAAGATTAAATATGAAAGGTAGAGATGTTTTGTAGAAGTTTGTTTTGAATTTCGCGCAAAGCATGATTCTCACAATTTTAGTATGGACGACACATTGGTTGGTGTCTACGAAGAAGCCCACCAAGTTGGCCACACTTGAAGAGCTGTGACGGTGACGCTGTCAGTTGGTGATGTTGATTAGTTGCTTTCCAGTAATACGTCACTGCTATATTAGGAACGTCTAGGACAGATAGCTCTGGACTATCTTTGCGCGAATTTCCAATTACACAAAATCTTAGGTGTTTGGGTGAATTGCATGATGACCTGGAATCGCAGGTCAGTCTTGAAGTCCTGAGCTAATTTTCTTATCAGCCTGTTGAAAGGCAGTTTGCGGAAGAGCTGCTCAATGGACTTCTGGTAAAGGCAGAAGTCTTTTGTAAACGAGAATCCCCACAATTTGTCAGTTGGTGATGTTGATTAGTTGCTTTCCAGTAATACGTCACTGCTATATTAGGAACGTCTAGGACAGATAGCTCTGGACTATCTTTGCGCGAATTTCCAATTACACAAAATCTTAGGTGTTTGGGTGAATTGCATGATTCGAAAGTCGTGTATGCTCAAATAACAATATGAATTCAATAAATAAAAGTATATACACTCATCTTTATTATTATGACAAAATTTACAGCAATTTAAAGTCTAGTCTCAAATTCCCAGGTACAACTTATCAGAGTGATTTTTTTTAATGAATGATCCACAGGTTTGATAAAGATAAAAGAACAAAACTGTCTGAAAACAGTGAATATTAAAACCTTGGTGATGTCTAAATATCATGTATTTATGCAAGGTGATAGAACTAGTAATTTGTGTAGTTTTATTATTTTGTTCCTTGTGGTAAAATATTATTATGAAATGGATGTGTATAATGAATTGGACACACATAAATTAAGTCAGCCTTCAAAAACATAGTTGTAAAAAACATACAGAAATATACAAATTCTCTTTGTTTACCTGAAGATGACCTGAGAAGTTCGAAGCCTTGTTGTCTACTTTATTTTAATAAAAGTTTTAATACCCGTACTAGCCGTATTGAAATACATTGTTACTTCAAGTAGGTTTCTCGTGATTACGAAGTACATCATGTTGAAGACTCCAAAGAAAAAACCTTAACTTTATATGACAGTCTGATGACAGTAGTGGTAGCTTGTTGTTCTATGAAGTTTGTAGTGATTAGAGAAGCTGGGTATCTAACAACCAAACTCTCATTCGAAATGATGCTTCTTTCTTCAAACAGATAATTAAAGTGAAACAATACATAAGTTATGATGACGTCACTCTACGAACCATGGACACATTTCAAAGATGAAGAGAAATATCTATGATGATATTTATTAAGTTAAACATTTATAGAAAAGTAAAAGAACGTTTCAAAAACTGAAATGCCACAGTAACAAAAAATGCATGAACGAAAGCTTAGATTATTTATCTTACCAGTTTGTTAAATGATTTATGTTTAAGTTTTGGATGCTATTCTTCGCGGTTTATTGGTAGTTTAACTGAGAAATGGACATGTGAAGATGCTGGGTGCACAAGTACCTAAACAGCAAATAAAGAGAGAGACAAGCGTAAAGTCGGAACACGTAGTCGGTTTGGGTTCGAATCTCCGTCACACCAAACATGCTAGCCGTTTCAGAGATGGTGGAGTTATAATGTGCCGTGCAATGTCACTATTCGTTAACAAGATGGCACTGGGAGGTGATGACTAACTACCCTCCCTCCACTGTTATACTGAAAAGGGGCTATCGCAAGTATCCCTTGTGTAACTTTACGAAAAACTGAAAACAAATCAAACATATTGATATACTTATCCAGTGTAACAGTACTTTTTATATAATAGTTAATTATGCTGATGGTATGAGTAGCCTAGCCCTCAAAGTATGAGACGCTAAAGTCTTGGATAAAAATATTTTTTTTTATATTTTGAATTGATGTTGAGGTCCACACACATGTAATAACTACAGAGTAAATGCTCGAAATGTAACAATGAAGCGTATGACCGTACAAACAGAATTAAGAAACTAAAATAACTATGTCCGCAGACATACCGCGGTAAATATAATGTTAGTAAACTGACTTAGAGTTTAAAAAATCATCTTGACAGTACATGTACGTTGTTTTTAAATGTATGTTATTTTCCCGGTAATCCTACATTTATACAGGAATGTAAATAATATGTATCATTAATGTTACTAATTCATTTTTGTGAATCATTCAGTCAACCACGCTGTTTAAACTATCAAGTAAAGTATCTGAAACCAAGTGATTTATCAGCAGTCACCTAGAATTATCTGTTTCAATGAAATCCAAACCTCATCAATAAATTGTGACCATTAAAAACGATAAAAGAAAACAAGAGTTGTGGTGAGTATTGTATGGATGGTGTTTTTGATCACACAACTATATTTTTATTGACATTTCTAGAACATTTAAAATTGGTGACATTCACTTATTGTTGCGAATTATTCATCCAAACAAGTTGTTTGAAATGATAAAAACTTGAAACCTAATTCACCACTTGTCATTGAGTTACACTGATCGCAAAGAATTCCACTTATCATCATCAAAGTTGTATGTTTAATAACATTTTTCTTTAAATTCTTTTTACTTTTGTGTAATTTGAACTTGTATGGGTTTTAAAATGGATTCATGCTATTAAATAAGTAATTGTTACATGAAGCTACAAGCCATGTCCTTAAACAATCTTAGTATTTTCAGAAACAGATATTAAAAATTTCTGAGAAATATGCTCTCTATCGTGACTGTGGAAACTTTTAAAAGTAAAGATATCGTAACTTCTAGAAGCGGGGTGAATGATTCTCGTGTTATCAATTTGTATCCACTTCTTCTGGTTTGTGATTAGGATTCTTCTTCTGTTTGTTTCTACTGTCCTGTCCCGGGTGTTGATACATAATCGACGTAGGCAACGTCTTTCATAGCTGTGTTGAATTTCGTTTACTATTTCTTTAATGGCTTCAGTGAATTCATTGATAACTGTTTTTGCATTTCTGATTTCTTCTTAGTTAACGACAGCTAACTTGTAAAACTTCGAACTTCAAAGTATTAATAGAGATTGTTTAAAGCATGGCCAGGTGGCTAAGGCACTCAACTTGTAATTTGAGCGTCGAGGATTCGAATCCCCTTCACACCAAACATGGTCGCCCTTTCAGCTGTGGGGGCATTATAATGTGACAGTCAACTCAACTATTCGTTGGTAAAAGAGTAGCGCAAGAGTGAGTGGTAATGACTCGTCTTACACAGAGAAATAATAAAAACAACAATCAGTGGTCTCCGCTGATGTTTTCGTACATTTGGAAGTTGGATATCCGAAGTATTAATTCATAGAGAAAACATTGTCAAGTCTGGTATAATGTAATGTATTATAATTATGAATGAGCGTGAAATGTTACTGTTAGATTTAAACCAAGACTAATTTTTGTTTTAATCATGCAAGATGAAGGATTTTATTAGTACTTATTTGAATGAGGCCCGTTTCAGGGTAGTGGAAGATAATTAATATAAGCAGCATATAAAAATGGCTGTTCCTCTTTTGATTGGGGCCCGGCATGGCCGAGCGCGTTAAGGCATGCGCTCGTAATCTGAGGGCCACGGGTTCGCATCCGAGTCTCGCTAAACATGCTCGCCCTCCCAGCCGTGGGGGCTTTATAATGTGCGGTCAATCCCACTTTTCGTTGGTAAAAGAGTAGCCCAAGAATTGGCGGTGGGTGGGGATGACTAGCTGCCTTTTCTCTAGTCTTCACTACTAAATTAGGGACGGCTAGCACAGATAGCCCTCGAGTAGCTTTGTGCGAAATTCCAAAACAAACCAATCTTTTGTTTGGAGACAATGTTGAAGTTAGAACACTATTATCGTTTAGTAATGTTTCATTAAACTTGTATTTTGGTAACTTGTGTTTTTATTATAGCAGGTTAAATCTTTTTTATTTATATTAATGTTAAGTTATTATTTGGATTTACCTTCGTCTAAAATTTATGACAACAAGCAACTTAAATTCTAGTTAATTTTTAAGTGTTTCTGTTTAATTTCTTTAGCTTTAGAAGATGTTTTTAATGGAGGGATACACCCACCTGATAAGAGCTTTTATCTCGCTGTTACCAGTTTCACACAAACTGTTAAAATAGTTATCTTTGGTTTGCGTTTTGGCATTACAGTTGTGCTTGTTTTTTTTTTTACAAATGCACAACTTCATGTTCTATTGAAAATTACGTTAATAAATTAAAGGAAGCTGTATTCTTAAGATAGCACGTCAACTGTAAATTTAAAATACCAAAACATATTTTTTTGCAATATGCTCCACTTTACACTGATCTTTCCCACATAAAGTGAGTAACCCAGTACAGTAGTTGGCTGGGATGATAGGAACTTATTGGACCACTTCACCGACATTCAATAAATCAATCTTCAATCTCAATTATTAAGTTATATGATTTATTGGCGGTACTTGTGAAAATATCTGAATTTTAACTGTAAATATAAAGTACTAGATGTACTTCATTCTATTAGTGTGCTCTGAAGCTGACGGTTCAGATGGTGGTGTAATTATTAAAAAATACCTACTCTTGTCATATTGAGAATATTAATGAAAAATTAAAAATGAGAAATATATTTTTGGTTTGCAGTTTTAATACTTTCGTATTAGAGGATTTGTAAAGGAAAATAATAAATTTGTTTACAATGTATAATTTCAAATTTATGCTGCAGATTATGTACTTAACATTTCTTGTATGCTTACATGTACGTAATAACATGTGATATATTTTAACACCATTAAAAACAACGTAAAATCAAGAATAATTGGCCTTAAAATTATTATATGAAAAAAACAAGCTATCTTTATTATAAGACTAAATAAGATCGGATAAATAGGCCATAGCAAAGAATCATGAAAAGAGTAAACAGATTATGTGGGGAAAGTGACAAATTATTAAACAATAACTTAAGTAAATCGGTAAGAAAATGAAAGGAATGGAGAAGATTATCAGAACTATTACAGACAAAACACAGTTAACAAAAAGAAACCTGAGAAATATTCAGAAATAAGGACAGGCTTAAGAAGAACATGAGAGATGTCGATAAGTGAGGAAACGTGCAACAGGAATCTGAGACAGGGAAACAGTGAGGTAATCTGTAAAAATAAACAAAACTGAAAATTCAGTTCAGGCCCAGAACCAATTTTTCAAAGTAACTTTATTTGAAAACTAAAAAATTTACAAACTCTACACTTTTATAAAGTCAAATATTACACTTTAAAAATAAACAATCTAATATCAGCATGAATTTTGAAATACATATAAACCTAAATAAGTGAGACATCTCTAAGGTGTCCCCATTCTAAATACTATTCACAATAAACATGTACATAAACAACAAAATCAAAACAAATGTTCCTTGTTTCTTATATTAAGTTCACTTTAATAAGTGCCACAATCAAGGACTTCTGGAGACTGTAGGTGGAGAAGAATCAAAGGAGTTGAACCGTCTTCTCCCTTATCTGTCTTTTGTTTTCTCACAGTCTGGTTCAACAAAGAGAATATCACTGATATTAGGAAAATTTTGTAAGGTTTTGTTGCTAATCACACCAGAAGGTGTGCTAATTGCCCTCTTCAAAACTGAAGAAATAACACTTAACTACGTTTTTCCGGGGTTTACCCATTAGTTGATCTATATTTTATGTATCATAAGATTTTTTGTTTTATTAGGTGAACATATAGAATGTTTTTTATGTTTCTCTAATTGCTTGTCCAGCGTGACTAGGGAAATGAAATAGGTTCGCAGTTCGAATTATGCTGTTGTGAATTTACTCTCTTGATCTTTCACGCTGTGAGTTCGTCGTAAGATTGACGGTGAAATCACGTAATTTGA
>VWRL01001820.1:0-18714 GCA_011833715.1 Carcinoscorpius rotundicauda | reverse complement strand
TTTATGTTTATGTTTTTCGTAGACTAAACACAACAGAAAAACACAGATAACAGCTTGTATAATTTATTACACTAAACTATTATATGTATGTAACAAATATAACATAAATTATATAATAACAATGACAGATATTAAGTTTAAACCTTCAAAATTAATCACAATACAAAATGGTACTAGTTTCAACCTTCAAAGTTAATCACAATACAAAATGGTACTGGCCTGTGTCCAATATAATGATTTAGAGTGAAAGTCTAGAAGTTCAGATCAGAAATCCAAAATTCCAGTCTAGGGTGTGAATTTGGTCCCACGAAGAAATTCCGAAGTTTGAATGGAGAATGACGAAGTTCTTTTTATGGTGTTTCTTGATGAACGTCTCAAACTTGCCGCATTCCAATTTTCCCAGTCTTCACGACTCTCAGCACAACCAGTAATTCGAAAGAATCGCAAAGATTGACGAGACAAAATCACAGCTTCTGTAGATCTAGCTTCTGTCACAAATTCAAGTCGAATAAACACACAGCAAACGTTGAAAACTTCACGAACAAAGACACTATTTCTTGAATTGAATATAAACTAATGACTGACTCTTCTTCTTTTGAATAAAACTAATGTCTGACTCCTTTCTCTTTTTTCTTCGAATAAAAACTAATGACTCTTCTTTCTCACATCTTCGTCTGTTTATATATTTGTAGGCCTAGACTTCCCGAACCATCACGTAATTTCCCAACATTCCAGAGAAATCCGCGCATGTCCGTTCTTGCACGAGACTTGTCGTCTAGACACTAGGTCGCCACATTCCATTTATAGTCAATTGATTGATCTACCTAATTCTAGAAAATTCTGAATGTTATTTTAAATGAATAACAACATATTTTATTAGTTTAAACCTTGAAACAATAATATAAATATGGAAATATAAATAATAGAAATGAAAATTTAAACACAACACGACATGTTGTCGCTTACAAAACATTTACACGACATTTACATAACAAGGGTTTTTAAATTTTAATATTTTTTACCCAGAAAATATAGTTTATTGAAAAATTATCAAGATATGTTCATATTTTTATTTCTTTAATGTATTTTACAGAGGATTTTGTTAAAATGTTTTATATATTTTCAGTTATATTGTTACTTGAACCTTATTATCTGAACCAAAGTATGATGTGTTTCAATGAAAAAATATTGATTATGTGAGAAAGTCTGATGCTAAGAGCAAAAAATGCATGATTTCATACTGCTCTTTCTGTGATATGATTGACTGACATATATATATATATATTTTCAATTTTACATTAGTTACTTATGATGAATGCTACTGACAGCTCATGAATATTAACAACTATATGCATTTATAATTTATGTATAGCAAGACAGCTGATTTTGACAAAACCTATTGGTTATTAACTTACAGTACATTTATACTGTAGAACAAAAATGTATGTTATAATAATCTTTGTAATTTTCAGGGAGAAATTGCTATAGTGAAACTGTTGGAGGTTCTAGACAGTAAATTGGGTGTCACAGAAACTTTTACTATACCACTGCTGCTGTCTAAAAATATTAGTCATCTAGAATTATCACAAACTGTAGATTGTTTAATGTGGCTGGTTGTAAGATTGACTAATGAGATCCATTTTGAAAAAGAAAAGGTAAATAATTAATTTGATATTTATTGTATATTTTTAAGTCTGTACTTATACACAAGATTTAGTGATTTTTTTATTTTCAAATTGTTTATTGTATTGAAAACATTTGATTTTTTTTCTATTTGTGAATTGTGTTAGTATGAAAATATCAGAAATGTTTATCTTGATATTGTGTATTTTTTAAAAATCAGAATAGTTAATCATGTACTTTTCACTTATAAGTTTGGAACATGTGGAAGAAACAAAATCGTGTGATGATGTAAATATAATAGAATTCAAACTTTTGAACTGATGTTATTATGATGAACAAATACTAATTTTAAAATTTCCATGTACACAAGCCTAAAGTTGAGTGTTTGTTCACCATCATAAATACCTATTCAAAAGGTTAACACTGAATACCCAAAATATGTACCCGAAAGTAAAGTATTTGTTTTATCATTTGTTATATTTGAGATAGTTTCTAGGTGTATTATATTCTGAGCTTAAGCACTTAATAAAATACTTAGAAATCAAAAGAAAGTGTTCTGTAATATTGCAGGAACAAAATGCACTGAATTCAAGTTGCAGAAAGGATGTGACTGTTCAAACTGAAGAACTAAACATGCCTAACCTTAATAAATATTCTTCATTTGTATCTACCTCTGTTATCGTTGATTCTGATACTTCACCAGAAGAAAATGATACATTAGATTCAGCCCTGAAGAAAAACTGTTTGAATATTATGCATAATAAAGCACAACAGACTGTTTCAGATGATAGTGGGACTCAAAGTCCTGGTGAAGACAAACCACAATTACAACATTCTATTTATTCTCTGAGGCAAAGAGTTGTGTTTGAAGATGAAAAAACCAAGAATATAGATAACAAAAGTGGCACATATTCAAAACCATGGAAAAACCAATATAATGAACACATAACAACATCTTCCAGTTCAACTCGAGATGTATTTCCTCCCAGTAATGAGTCAGTTAAAGATGGAAAGTTGGAGGAACTTGAAAAGCCTGTTTTCCTAAGAACAGCTAAAGCATCAGCAGAATACCACAAACATTGGAATCAGTCTGTTCAGTGTCTGTCAGTACCAAGTGAACCTTCTGAAATCACACACATCATGGAGGAAGAAGCGAGACAGATTACATTCAACGAGGGTCATAGATTTTGGGCTCATGTGTCTGTAGAACAAGCCTTGCACCTCTCCAAAGTTTATGACAGAAACAGGTAATTTTGTAAAATTGTGGAAAACCTTGTGTTAAAATTATTTTGAACATGCAAATCACCATATCACATGACAACCACAGTATAATGTTCTGACGAAACAGCATATATCTGAACTATTTTTTGATATTGCTTTCCATTTTAAAGATAGTGTGATGCCACAAAATATTTATTGCTTTAGGAAAGAGTACATAACACTTTTCCAATACAAAATACATTCAGACCATAAACAAGTGTTCAGATAATATAATGTACTGAACCCCCTTTAATGGGTTATATGTGTTTTCTTTATATATTTTTAATATGTTAACTTGTATGTTTATTAAAGTTTTTAACATATCATTCTTTATATGTGCTGTTTAATATGACTTGTACAATTTACTTGTCCCATGATCATGTTGTAAAAGTTTGTTATTCATTTAGTGACTGGTACATTTTACTTAAGCAAGTTTTATTCATCCAAGATATATTTTGAAAAATTGGATTTGTTTTCAAACGGTAATTGCTGTGGAGAAAGTTTTTGTTTTTTTAAACAGTATTGGGTGATTGATGTGGTGGTGGTTCTTGTCTTTTTGTTAATTGATTTTGTGTTATGAGTTTTTAACTTAAAAGCTATATTTTTGGAACAATGGGCTTACATTATGGCATCAGAACAGGTAAAGATTAGCAACAGCACTGCCTAGCAGCTAACCAGATTCATGTGTTCGTTTATTTATTGTTATTAAAAACTTATGATTGACATTGAAGTAGAAAAGACAGAAATATGGACTCTTCACTTTAATAGTGTAATATAATATATAGACAACACGGGATCTTTTGGTTTCTCAAGGTTATTTTTGTTACTACCACTCTTGAGAAAAAAGTGTTAAACTGAATCTTTATTTTTGAGGAAATTATTAATTCGTTTATAAAACAGATGTGAGTTGCTAGCATCTATTTATGTCACTGTAAACTCACTTCATAAGCCAAACACCTGTTAAAAAACTGTATTAGTTGGAGATTAGCCCAGTTTTTTAAAAATCTTACCTTTCTGTTCTCTTGTTCTACTGCCTACAAAATACAGCTTTAAGAATTCAGAAACATTTCTCCTATCATTCCTATTTTATAAACTTCAATAAAATTATCTGTTTTCTCTTTTTTGTCATGAGAAAATAAAAGATTTTAACTTGTATCTTATAAGAAAAAAATCTCTAATCTGGAATTGACTTAGTTGGCTTTCTCTGAACCATTACTAATATGTCATGAACTTTCTTAGATAGAGAGACTAAAACTGTACACAATATTCCAAGTGAGGCTAAGTTAGTAACTTATATAAAGATAATCCTTATTTGGACTATGCCCTAACATCCCATTAACTTTACTAATAGCAACAAAATATTGTCTTAATGGCTAATCCAATATTATGCTAAGATTCTTTTCTCCAGTAATATTGTTGAGAGTGTTCCCTTATATTTTTAGTTCTTATCTTTTCCAAGATTCATTATTTAGCACTTTAATTAAAGGTAATGCAAAGATTATTTGTCCAACTAACCACTTGATCCAAGTGATTCTGTAGTTCCTTGATATTCTCAATACAGCCAAAAGAATTTAATGCTATCTACATACTTTACTAATTTACTAACTATGTCCATTTCAATTTCTTTAATGTAAAGAAGAAAAAAGCAAAGGCTTGAGAACTAACATCAATGGCACTCTACAGTAAGGAAGGTCCAGGGAGCTTGTGAAAAGATTCCCTTTCACATATACCACACAAATTCAGAGTTAAGCACTTGGTCTTTTCTGTCTTTAAGATATAGAAAGGGTTTTGCTTTAATTAACTTCAATTCAATAGGTGAGGTTTCTTTTTTAAAAATTCCATAAGAAATGTCTGTAAATGCTAATTTGAACATTAAAGTTTTACTATGTAATGAACCAAAACAAAATTAAATTCATGATCATCAAACAGATTGTTTACAGTATCTAATTTTGGTAAATATAGAAAATTGTGTAAGATATATCCAACCATTTCTAACAGGTTTTGTAGTGCAGATACAACATAATTTGAACAGTATTTATTGCTTATACTGAATTAAGGGTAAAATTTATACTAAACACTATTGTATATTTTTACAAATGTTTTGTACTTTTAGTTGTACTTGATAATAAGAAGGCCTAACTACTTATGAATTCGCTTTCATTATTTCCTTATAAATACCAACAATGTAGTAAGTTCTTTTATCAAAGTTTCTACAACATAGTTCAATATAAGTTTTCCTTGGAAGTGATTTCTTGTCTCTATACCATTTGTTAATATTAATTAGTTTATAAATGTTATTTATTTGTTTAGAAAAGAACATATTCTTCCATCTAGTTATGTTACCTTTGAGTGCACAGTTTCTGAACAGAAAATTCTAAGTACAGATGTTGTTGAAAATACTGATAATCCTGAATGGAACTGGGATAGTGATCTATGGCTCACTTATTCACAAGAAAATAAGGTATATTTGTTTTGAGGTTTGATAGATTTGTCACCAGAAATGACAATAAGCTTATTCATTAGTAACATTTTATTTTAGTTGTAACTTTGAAAAAAAACATCTTCACTTTTTATGGTTTTCATTATACTTCACAAAATCTTTTAATTCATAACATGAAGATGATTGTCAAATGTATGTCTTTGAAAAAAATTAATCATTATATTCCAAATCATATAAAGAATTTTTGAGAAACATTTCAGAGTAGTTTAAAGCTTTATAAAAATGAAGAAAACTTGGAGAATCGAGTTTTTTAATTAATAGTAATACTGTATAAACATATGGGTAGTGTGATATTTTTTTTTTGTACAGGTTCAACTGATGTAGCTTAGAAACACCAGAACTTCTCTGTCATTAGCTCTGTGGCATTTATACCTTGAACACAAAAGAACCTAGACAGCCATAAACTGTGATATTTGTACCTCATGCTCAACAAAACTAGATAGTTGCATCATAAGATCTTTCAAATTAGTATTTCAATTTCAAAGAAACAAGAGAATTATGTTATAAGCTTTGTGACACCAGAAACTATCAATATAAACAAAAGTGTATAAACATTTAATCTTTCCAGAACAGGATTGTGGAATACATATTAATGGTTTAGATTTATATGAAGTTTCTTCTTTTAGGATATTATATTCAAGGTGTGGCATGCTGTGGATAGTAAAGGGAATTCTTCAGGTAAAAATATTTGCAGTAATCAGTCAGAATAATCATGTTAAAAAGTATATCTTAAAAGTTTAATTAGGTTTTTATTTCTTAGAAAGTGACTTGTGCTGTTTCAAGTAACAGTTTAGAAAACTGTAATTTTTCATAAACCAGATAAAACATAAGGAATAAATTTTGCAAGTAATTACTTAAGTTTTATCCAACCACACTTGAATATCTTTAAAACCTTTGCTAAATTTATTCCAAATTTATTATTTATTATACCTTCTACAATAACTTAACATTATGCTAGCACATTACTGGCTTGTAAGGAAAACAGATGCATATTTCATAGTGTCAAATGGTGGTAAAGTCACACTAATCTATTATGATAAAATTACACTAATCTGTTATAATAAAGTTGCACTAATCTATTATGATAAAATTACACTAATTTGTTATGATAAAGTTGTATTAATCTATTATGATAGTTATACTAGTCTATTATGATAAAACTGCACTAATCAACTAGAATATAATCACACCAATTTATTATGATAAAGTTACATTAATCTACTGTGATAAAGTAACACTAATCTATTATGATAAAGTCATGTTAATTTGATATAATCACTAATCTATTAGAATAAAAATCACAACAATTTATTATGATAAAAGTCAAACTGACCTATTATGATAGTCATATTAATCTGTTGTGGTAAAGTTGCACTAATCTGTTATAATGAAGCTGCACTAATTAATATTCGAGGATAAAGTTGCACTAATATGCTAGGAATAAAGCACACTAATCTCTTATAATAAAGTTGTACTAATTTACTAGGATAAAATTGTACCAATCTGTGATGATAAAGTTGCACTAATCTACTAAGATAAAGTTGTGTTTATTGTGTTGAAGTAAAATATTTCAAAATATGTGCATGCATATCAAGAATGATGACATATGTTCATTGATCTCTTGTTCATATTGAAATATGAGCAAGTTTATACTTTATTTTTGGAGAAGAACTCTAATGATGAAATGTTTCCATAGTTTGTAATTCATATGAAATTCTCTCTGTTCTGAAGTTTGCTGCACCAATTAATAATTTTTGGAAACAAAGAATGTTGTATAAATATCAAAAGCATGTTAAATACTGTTTAGAAAATTTATTTTGTATGGAAGATTGTTATGAGAATTATAGTATTTAGTTTATATACCATATTTGGAAAATTTAATATCTGATAAGGTATCTTACCTCCTCTCTCATAAATAGTTGTTCTTGCTCAGTGCTGCCCTCTGTTAATTTTGTTTTGCACACCACTATTTCTAAGTGCTCTCTTGGTTCATGCATGAAAAGTTGTCATGTGATATGCCTCCACCATTAGATGAGACTCTCTGTGCTGTTGTACCTAGCTATCATATCACGTCTTGTTTGACTGTGCTTGTGTTAAGAATTTTCTTAGAATTTGTTTCTAGTTTACAACATATAATTTCCATTTTAATATTTTGTAGTAGTATTATTTAATTTTGAAACCCAGTTATGGAAATGAATTAATTTTTTATGTTGTTGTTTCTTTACAAACACATTTGTGTTTCATTACATTATGAATTCTGAAATAAATGTTACCACATAGAGAGTTGTATCTCTTACCAATACATTTACTCGGGCTTCAGGGGTGGGTAACTTGACTTTGCATTTATCAGCAACTTTTCTTCAGGAGATTGATTGTTATTTGAACCAACCTTCTTCTCCTGATTTTACCCAACTTCTTCCTGAATAAACTAAACCTGTTTGGGATGATGATAGATTTTATAGCCTTTTTCCTCCACTTGAATTTGCTGGGTCTTCCTCAGTTACTTCTTTGGGTTTTTTCAAGCCTAATATAGCTCTTTCAGACATGATTTTACAGTTATGTTCTGTTTTATTGCTTTCCAAATTTTCTATGATTCTCTACCTTACTTGTTACATGATACTCCTTTCTTTCAGTATTTTGTATTTCCACCCTTTCTTGAGAGTGGCATTCATGATGAGTATTTTGTATTTTGGTTATGTGATGGCACAAATATGGCTCATCCTCCATGGACTGTGGACCAAATTGATTAGGCCTACCATGATGCTGATTTTCCATTCCTGGATTTGCAACACTTTGAACCCATTTTATCTATTTGAGGGCAGATCCTGATTGTCCTGTTCTTTTGTCCCATGCTCAACTTTCTTATCTTCATCTTACCCTCATGTCTCATGCTATAATACTTGTCCACTATTCACCTTCTTTCTGAGATGATCCATTGTGATCCTGAGGATTTCTTGGGAGATTTGTTTGCCCTAACTATCTCCTTTTTGGCAGGTTTGTTGACTTCAGCTCTTTATTTATATCTGTTGTTCTTCTGCTGTTAGGATCTTTTGGGTAGAGATACAGTTTTATCACACATTAATTTACATCTCCTTATCTTTAGGAAATATACATTGCCTCTTTTCTCTGTAAGTTGGTTTATGAAGATCTTCTGGTGACTTTGGAATATGTTATACAGCAGTTGACTCTTTCGTTATTGGTTGATTGTTTACCTTGCACAGAATCTAGAAAGTCCCCTGTATCTATTTTTGTCCTACTTTTTTCCAGTCCTTATCTGTTTCTTCTACAATGAGAGTTTCTTCTCATCTTTTTCTTTGATGACGAATGTTGAATCAACAACAATATTATTTACTACTCTGTGGGTTCTGGTTCAGCCAGGAGTTTGTTTATCCCAGTTTGTTCATCTATGGCAAGATTTTGCCAAGGATCTATGGGTCCTTTAGGTTTTATCAAAGGGACTTGTTATCCATTTCCTCTCTCCTCTTTCACTTTTATGGATACTTGTTTCCTTTCCATTGCCTTAGGATCTTCCCACATGCCAGCATTTGTACAAAGCAGTGCATGATATTTCTAATGTGGCATTCAATCTATAGTTTCCGGGTTTTATTCTGTTCTGTTTATGGTCCACAAGAAAATCAGAGACTGGCTGTCTCTGATATATCTTTCATGCCACTATTAATTCTTGGTACTGCCTCCTTTTATCTTGGAATCATTTCTTATTTTCAGGTGGACCTTTTTATTTGGGTTTTTGTATAACCAAAGTCAACGTCTCAAATTACGTATGCAACAAACTTCTCTTGGTTCATTCCAAACTAAAGTCCATGCAACACACTTGTCTACTTCTTTAGGAAGTAGCTCAGATTGGTTGTTTGATCAAGTTGGAAAGTTTCTTCCTTGCTCCTACATAATATCATATTCATTTCTGTGTTGTTTTCAACACTTATTCAGGTCAAACATTCTTTTCTTCATTTCCTTTCAATAGAGCTGGCAGTCATTAACAACACCCTTACTGCTCTCTAAGTTCTGTCTCTTTTGGGGATGTGGTATTCTGTGGTGGCACTTATCCCCATTGTTAAATCTATATTGTAAAATTTCTGCCTATTCGCTAAAGTTGTAGAAGATTCTTGAGTGTAAAAATCAACTTTCCTTACACCTATAAATGTAACCAATGAGAAGTTGCCCATAAAGACTATATATTATTGGTTTGCTATAGTTGGTATACTAGAAACTTTGGATGCTATAACTGTGATAAATACTTATTAATTGAGAACTTAAGATATTTGACTAGGAATGTTTATAAATTTTGAATGTTACAAAAAATTTAACTTCAGTGGATTCACATGACACATTCATATTTTTATGAAAACACTACATAACTTCGTAAGTAGAAAAACTCGACATGTAACTAGGAGAGAGAGGAGAATATAGAGTTAGCTAACTCCTGGTTAGGTGAATTGTATGTACATCAACTGAAAATTAATTTGCTCATCTTAATAAGATATTAAGGAAGTTCTGAATCAGATAGAAAACTCAATACTGTTTGTAAGTTTGCAAAACATTTGCATATAGATTATTATTTGTAATAATTATTTGTAAATTGTGTTACTTTTTGTTTATTAAAATATATTTGTATTATTGAAGAAAAAAAATGTGTGTGTCAATCTTCTTGGCAAGTATCATAAATTGATGCAGATCAAAATTTATTTAACTTTTAAATCTGAATTACAATTCAACCGAGTTTTAGACAATTTGAAATAAGGTAATTCTTGTTCAATTTGATCTAGAATGTTGGATCTCCTACTGTGGGATCTCACAAAAGGTATTCATCTCCTTGGGTGTTGGGTTCTAAGTACTTTTAACCTGGTTGTGGATTGTCTCTACTGCCCAAACAAAACTTGTCCAACAAAATGGTCTTTAGATTTTCAGGTTTTCTGTTGATCATGTACCCTGCATTGGATGCATTTGCCACTATCTCCAATACAATGTTCCCTCAGTTTTGGTTTCCAGTACTTCATCCACTTGATCTGGCTGTCACTGCATTCATTCAGCATTGGACAGAGAAATTCCCTTATATTTAACTTCCTATTCTTTTCCTTCCCAGTATAATTTCTATCATCCACTCTGTTTGAGGTCCTTCTGGTTGCTACAGATTGGCTGATTCGTCTGTGGTTTTTGTGGCTGTCACTCCATCCCTTCAGTCCTGGGTAGTTGTTTTGCCATTCCTGCTCTTCTCCTTCACTTGTTTTTATCTGGTCCAAGGCAAAGAAATCTGTTGGTATGTTCTATTTTGACCTTCTTCCATGGAGGTTTATCAATGAAGTGAAAGGCCTTCTGCTGTTGGTTTTTAAGTTGGGGGTTCTACCCTACTTGTCTCATTGTTCCTGTTATTTTGGATCTCTTGGCTTGGTTATTTGACCTGGGATCTTTGGGTCATAGATCACATAACTTAATGGGTAAAGCAGAAGGGAATAACTGCTCATCCCTATCATTCCTTAGCTTGAATAAATCAGGTTTGGTTTGGTTTTCAGTATGGGGTTTTGCGGTCACCCATTCCGCTGTCTCTGATGTGAACATTTCCCCACATTTTCCACCTTGTTGTGTGTTTTTTTTTCTTCTTCTCAGTATAGTAAGAGACTCTTCATCATTTCCAAGCTATTAGGGTGGTGGACCACAGTGGTCTCCTCCTGAATGTGAAGTATGCATTATAAAAATAATGCATCCATTCAGCTGAGAGTAAGACAATGTTTTGCTAATGTAGAACTAATTAGGATCCCTCATCTTACAATTCCTTAGATGTTGGTTCCTAGAGGTTGTGTTTTGGATTTAAAACTGAACTAATCAACATAAGTCCTCACATATCTGCTCAGGGTATTCTTCTCACTTACACAATTCATTTTGTATTCACTTTTTTGTTATGGGTCATGATGGGTACACTTGGTCATTGCTCTTCTTCCACCACTTGCACTCTCCCCATGTTGTTATGGCAAGTGTGATACTGCATTTGGGGTGGCTTTGCTATGTTTGATTTGAGAGAGGTATATCTGTTTTTTATTCTGATCACGTATGCCCTGTTCATCAGTGCTGATAATTCTCCCTCTGGTTGGCTGAACTTAGGTGAAAATAGTATGATCTTTTTTCCTACCCCACATGGATGTTGGTTCCTGATGGTAGAGTTTTTGATGCAGTTAACTTGCTGCATACAGTCTGTTTCACCCTAGCCACTCTACATCTTGGACCACATCCTTTCTTTTACCCACAGTGAAATGTGCTCCTCATTTTTGTCTGCTTGACTCAGTCTCACCTTTTCCATGTCGGGGTAAAGAGCACACCTGGTATGGAAGTGGTACTGTCTTCCATGTACCATCCTCTTCTTTGAGGGTTCTGGCTTGGAGAGCGTCCTTCAGATGCTTTTTGGGGTTGCTTTTCTTTTCTCACTTGCACTATTCCCTCCACCTATTAAAAGTTGGATTCTAGCTATGTATGCGAGAGGAAAGAAGGTATCTTGTTGGAAGTGATAATTTTCTTACATTTGATATATATATTTCCAACAGGTACTAACTTCTACTTGTGCTTCTCATCCTTCCCTCTGTTTACTGGTGGTTAGTTTTCTCAAAGTGATGGTTAAAATAACATAGAGGCTGTCAAAGAGTTACATATGTATGAGGTCCTTGTGTGGTTCAAGTTTGTTGCTTAATAGTTTGTATCAGTTAAACTATGTAAACCAAGAAGGTACATGGAATAAAAGGCTTGTGGTGTTGCAAAAACATTTTTTTGGAAATAGAGGGCAGCATCAAATGAGAATAGCCAAGTATGTGAACAGAAGTAATTATCTGTCAGAAATATATTTTCAGTGTAGGAAAAGTAACTTTTATTTTCTTTACATACACTTACGCTTACTGTGTTAGTGTTTTATGTGTCTTTACCATTCCTTTATAGTGGATACAATAGAGAGGATCTAATTGTGTCTGTATCTATACAGAGCAAAATTAAGGTTAACTTGGGAGTTTGGATTTATGTGATCATTGGGCATACATGTACCATTAAAGAAAGAAATTTAAATGTTTAGTATGTATAATTATGAGATTGTGTTTTAATTTTACTTTTTATAAAATATTTTACTATGAAAAGGTTTTTATTTTGACAAAGACATATTTGGAAGATAGTAGTTTCCAATATCAGGGACACACATAGCTTAATTAGTAATTAGCCTGACAGATTATAAATCTATCATTCATGTCCTGTTGCTGCACACTTACAAGCTGTGAGTGTATTAATAAAGTCCTCACCAAATTATACAATTTGATTAGAGCAGTCCAACAGTTGGTGGTGGGTGCTGTTGGACTAGCTGCCACTCTTCTGGTCTCAAGAGTTAAAAATTCAGGTCAGCTAACATGGATAGCTATTGTGTGATTTTATTCAAATATCCAAAATAAAGTTGATTTATTGATATATCATTTCACTTGTTCTTTAATTAAGACACGTATATTGTATGCTATAACACCAGTCATTCTCTTGCAAATTGTTATATAAACTTTAAAACATAGGTGCTCATATTTTAATTCCTTGATACAACATGAGGACACACAGGTGAAAACAGCAAAATTTTTAATGTATGTTCATGGTGAACTTTATAACATGTCAATAATTTATCAGGTTTCTTTTAATGTTTTAATAATTTGATTTTAATGAAAATAATCTACAATGAAAAATCTTGTTTATTGCAGATCAGTTTTACGATAAAGTAATTGGGTTTGTGTCAGTTGACCTTTCACCTTTGACATTTGGATTTCAGTATATATCTGGGTGGTACAACATTTTAAATTTAACTGGACAGTGCTTTGGTCAGTTGAAGGTCAGTGAATAGTCTACAAATAGGAATAAGTTGTAAAATTCAGCATGATTAAAGTAAGACTAAATAGTAGGATTTAGTTGCAACAGATAAAAATTCATGTCACTTTGTTGTTTAATTAAAAAAAACAATAGCTGTTCAAGATATTGTATAGCTTTATTTTTCTCTATTTTTAATGAAGTATCTGATTGTCTTGTCACATTGAAATGAAATATAGATAAGAGCAAAGAACTTGAAAGTTGACATTTCCCCTTCAATTGTGTAACTAAATTCTCATTGAAGTTACAATGCTGTGTAACAGTTAAGAAAGGCTTTGAGATGGTGTTAAAGTTGAAATCTGTCGACCTTTATGAATATTGTTTATATATATATTAGTGTGCAAAGCTAGAAGTGTAAGGAAATTTGTACATTTATTCCATGAAATGTATTTTTTGTAGGTTACTGTAACCCCTCATAATCAACTTTCATGCACCTTAAAATCCAATAGTAGAAAAAAAGTAAGTTGATTTTGCTCTTATAGATTTTGTCAAAATGACTTTTCTACTACACAAATAAATTTAAAAATGTGAATTGGTTGAAACAAACTTTTTGGAGTATTAAGTACAGAAGAAATGTTTTTATTTTTAAGAGTGACTGAATCACATTTATAAGTTGTTTTTTTTAACTTTAGAATGTTTCTCAGTGATAATTGATATAATGTGATTGTGTAGTTTCAAATATCTGAAATGATAAGGAAGTTAATTCATAAAAATTAACATTAAAACAACAAATGGCAAGTTTGATTATTTAACTCAAAGTTTTGAGCCTTCTTGTTTTGTTACTCCTGGAGAAAGGGTTAAACATTATAAATTTAGATGAGTAATTAATGATGCCATATCTTGTGTGAGTATTTACTCATTTTTTGTCATCAGTTGCCATTCCTTGATAGGATATGTTTTTATTTTCTATAGCCTTATATTACATTTCTGTATTAAAGGGCTGTGCTTAATACACAGTTCTTTTTTCAACAGGCTTTGATTTCTCACAATTTTTTTAAAGATAAAGTTTATATGTGAATGTAGTAATTTCTTTCTATCTATATATATATTTGAGAATTAATAAAGAAAGATTTAATCTAATTTTTATTTACATGTTTTCTAGTATGAAAAGTTGTGCTGTTATTAGACAAGTTAATTTTTTTTTTAGGATGAACTTTTGGAAGTATTACCAAATTATTTTGATGTATCTTATCTGGAAGTGTTACCATATTCAAAATCAAAATCAGTTTTCTATGGCTTGTTGAAGTAAGTAACATGTTTAAAATTAAAAAATTTAATTAATTTCATTAGCTGAGAAATGTTTTTGAATATTTTTTTCCTCTTTATTCTATTTTTGTTTAAAAATTCATATAGTCTATTTATGAACTCTTACTAAAAAATAATATTTTAATAAATAGATTCAAGACTTGGTTTGCTTTGTTTTGAATTTTGCATGAAGCTACATGAAGGTTATCTGAGCTAGCTGTCCCTAATTTAGCAGTGTAAGACTAAAGAGAAGGCAGCCTGTGATCACCACCCGCTGCAAACTTTTGTGCTACTCTTTTACCAACAGATAGCAGGATTGGCCATCACAATATAATGTCCCCATGGTTGAAAGGATGAGCATGTTTGGTGTGACAGGGATTTGAACCTGCAGTTCAAGACTTAAGCTTCTAAAAGTACAGATGTTGGCCATGAAATATATATGAGTATTATCATTGGTATTCATGGATTTAAATTATCTCAGTGTATTAAATTCATAGACACCAAATGAAAAAAACTGATGGGTAAAAAGATTGATGTATTTTCAAAGAGAATGTGTGGTCAGATTAAACCAATAATGAATAAATCGAAAATGATAATTCTTCTGTATTTTGGACAGCAAATGTTTGCCTCTTGTTGTTGCTCACAGACCACATTGCCCTTCAATAAAGATTAATGGATTAATTTTATTAGTCAATTATTTTGTTTTGAGAAGTCTTTTTCACAACAGCACTAGATAAAATTAGGTTTAAATAGCATTGTAAATGGTATTGTTTCATAGGTAAAATGATTTTGTTTTTGTAGAAAATCTTTGCAGCATTTAGAATGTTTTCATAGTTTGATCAGCTACAATATTTGTGTGTGAAAAGGTCATTTTGGGAAATGATTTATTACCACTTTATTATCAAATAATTGTATTTTTAATGTGACTGTTATTATAGTTTAAGTTGATTTTTTCATATTATAGAGACCAAAGACGTACTAGCATGATATTTTAGTTTTTGAAAATATTGCGCTGGGACACATACACAAAACTCCTCAGTGGCACAGCAAAACACCCTTGTGCAAATTAATTGAAACAAATGGTCATTTTACAATATTTTAAGCATGGCAGCAGATATTGGCTAGCTGGACCCACTGATTTTCTTTAATAGTCATTTTTTAACACAGATGACATCATTGGCTGTGTTTAGCAGTACGGTCGACCTATTTTTGGGATATATGGTGAAATTTTTAGGAATATTATGTCATTCAAAATTGCGTTAGAAGGGCAAGGAGACCAGTCAAAAAACAGCTTCTTACCAACTCAATGAAGAAAAAATTGTATCAATGGGGTTTGAAATACAAGAAGTGGGTGCAAGAACAGTGGAGGAAGGTGTTATTCAGTGACAAGACCCATTTCTTCGTACAGGGTCTGAGAAGTTTGCATGCTTGCGGATCTCCAGGTGAGAAACTTCAAGAATCTCACATCAATCAGTTCGTAAAACATCCTTGAAGAAAATGTTTTGAGGCTTTTTCAGCTACTATGGCATTGGAGGTTTACATATCGTAGAAGGTTTGATGCGAGGACCACAATACATCGAAGTTTTTTAGAGAAGAGTCGTTGCAGAATTGAAAAAGAGATTTCCAGATGGATCTGGCATTTTTCAGCAAGATCTGGCTCTGTGCCAAACATCGAAACGTGTGAAGAATTTTATGACTACAATGCGAATAAAGGTGCTGAACTGGCCTGGAAACACTCCAGACTTAAATCCTATTGAAAATCTTTGTGTGATTTGTAAAGAAATACTTTGGGAATAAAACTGTACTACAAAAGATAAACTAATTGAGGTGTGGTACAGCAATCCAAAAATTAGTAAAGATTACAGTCAACTCATGGACTCGATATCAAAGCGTATTAATGATCTTTTGAAAAATAAAGGTGGTCATATCATGTATTAATTTGTGAGTAATTTTTGGATTCTCAGAAATAAAATGCAAAAAATTGAAAAAAATCATAATTTTCTGTCTTGTTTCAATTAATTTGCTCAAGGGTGTATGTCTGTAGATTCACCCTGCTAAAAACTAGGTTTCTATACCTATGTTGGGCAGAGCACTGATAGCCCATTGTGTAGTTTTGTGCTTACTAAACAAGCAAACGAACACATACAAAAGTGTCAGTTTTGAGACATTTGTGAGTTCATAAACTAAACTTGAAAACAACTGTAATTCTATTGTGTCATCAGTATGTTTTGACTAATTCTACTACACGATTGTGCTTTTTAAGTTTTATTATTCAAAATTATACATTCTCTCTACTTTTACATAATGATTTTGACAAGACTTAGACCTTTTCATCCTCCCTTTACTTGCTTTGTTCTGTCCTGTCACATTGAATGTGTCTTTGTGTAATGGATTACATACCATCTACTTGTAACATTTGTAGGCTAAGCAGATAGTTTTCATGTAGTATTATCTGTACTTTCTCTGTTATCTTTAGTCACATCGAATGTCTTTGTGTCATGTACCATCTACTTTTAACATCTGTAGGTTAAGTGGATAGTTATTTCGAACTGTATGTTGTATAAAATATATTTATGATACTATCTAAAATATTGGCCATATTTTGTTATCTTGTGTAATTTTTTTTAATACTGATGTCTATTTCACTCTTCATGATCTTTCTTTGTCTTAAAGTGTGCATTATGCCATTTCTGGCATTTACATTGTAACATTAATTTCTCCTGGAATAACCAACTGTTCGTGGGTTCTATAGTGTAATGTTAATTCTATTTGGAATATCTAACCTGTTGTAAGTTACATGATGTGATGTCCAACTGATTGCTCGTTTAATGCCATTATAAATTTTGCAAGCTGAATTAAAAAGCAATTTCTTAACACTGTCCAGTATGATATTTTTTTTAAAGCTAGATATGCTTTATACTGCAAGTAACTTTTTGGTCAACAATAGATAAAAGAAACATCCTTTAATTTGCTGCTTGATAAACTTGAAATGGTGAGTTTTCTCTGTAGAAATACAGAGTTTTGAACTTTGTGACCTGTTGAATGTTATAGCATGATCTTTGTCAAACATTTGAGTTTGTAAAAACAGATGCTTCTAGGATGCAAAAGCATCAGGAGCTAAGCTTCAGTAACTTTCTATTGATGAATAATATTGCATGTTCACAATGACCTGTTTAGAACCATGCGTTTACCTCCTTCTTGTACCTTTTAATAATGATTTCTTGAAATATAGGTTTTCTTACTCCTGATGGAAGTTAATCACTTAATGTATTATGCTTTCTCCATTGAGTTGGGGTTGATTGTAACCCCTGTTCATCAGTGAATACTAATAATTGTGCTTGGTTCATTTATTTGTTAAACACTTGCACTAGTGGAATATTTAACTTTGTCTCTATCATAGCATATCTTAGTTTTGTAAAATCTTTTTTCTCTCTTTTGTTTTTGAATTTTTTTTGCAAGTAATATATTCTGTTTAGTCCTTTTTATTTATTTTAATATTCAGGAAACAGTTAGCAGAGCTAGATACAATCCAAGAAAATTTCCATAACTTAAGTTTTTACAAGATGCTTTCTTTTCAACAAAATTTCATATTTTTCTTTTAATAGGATTTGGACAATCATGAAAGTTTGTGGTACTTCTTGAAATTTATGTTTTAATGTTACACACTATAGACCAGGAGCTTTTATCTCTATTGAAGAGTGTGTGTATATATCAGACTATTTAATATCCCTATGACTTCATCAGTAGTTAGTGATTGTGTGTATAATTCTCTATCTGTCTTTATATTGTATTAAGAAAACTTCAGTTTAATTTGATTCTCAGATATTTATTTTTCTAAAATACAAATTTTCTTTTTCATAAATCTTTTTCACCAATGTTTTTGAAATTAAATAATTAAGAACACACACACGTTTGCATTTTTGTTTTTGAATTTTTTTTGCAAGTAATATATTCTGTTTGGTACTTTTTATTTATTTTAATATTCAGGAAACAGTTAGCAGAGCTAGATACAATCCAAGAAAAATTGACAGAACAAATGAAGCAGTCATCAAATAATGACACTTTAAAAAAAAATGGTATTAATTCCCATGAGTTCCATTCTTCTGCAAAGACACCTTTGCAGAAAAGAAGCATTGCTTCACAAAATCTGACAAAGATTGATGAGGTTCAGAAGTTTCAAAAGATACCTACAGCAAAGG
>VWRL01001819.1:0-18822 GCA_011833715.1 Carcinoscorpius rotundicauda | reverse complement strand
CGTCTTGTGAATCCCATTGAAACTGTTTCCTTAATTTTTCTAACAATTCATTAGTCTTGTATTACCGATTGAAACTCTATTCTTAAAATGTTTCCTACAGTTCTTCAGTCTTATAATACCGATTGAAACTGTGTTCTTGAGATGTTTCCAGCACTTATTTCATCTTGTAATACCGAATAAAACTGTGTTTTTTTCTTTTTCCTCCAGTTCATCAATGTTATAATACCTATTCAAACTGTGTTCTTTTATTTTTCCTCCAGTTCATCACTGTTATAATACCTATTCAAACAGTGTTGTTACAGTTAATCAGTCTTATAATACCGATTGAAAGTATGTTCTTAAAATATTACTACATTTCATCAGTCTTTTAATACAGATTTAAAGTGTGTTTTGAGATGTTTCCTACAGTTCATCACTCTTGTAATAACGATTGAAACTGTATTCTTGAGATGTTTCCTACAGTTCATTAGTGTAATAATACCGATTGAAACTGTGTTTTTCAGATGTTTCCTACAGTTCATCAGTCTTTTAATACCGATTAAAACAGTGGTCTTGAGATGTTTCCTACAGTTCATCAGTCTTGTAATACCTATTGAAACTGTGTTCTTGAGATTTTTCCTACAGTTAACTAGTTTTGTAATACCGATTGAAACTGTTCTCTCACATTTTTATAACAGTTCATTAGTCTTATAATACCGATTGAAATTGCGTTATTTAGATGTTTCCTACAGTTCATCAGTCTCATAAAAACTGTGTTTTTGAGATGTTTTCTACAATTCATAACTTTCAAAATACCGATTGATACTCTATTCTTAAAATTTTTCCTGCACTTCATCAGTCTTATAATTCTAATTCAAATTGCGATCTTTAGATGTTTCCAACAATTCATCAGTCTTCTAATACCGATTAAAATTGTGTTCTTTAGATGATTCTTACAGTTCATCAGTGTAACAATAGATATTGAAACTATGTTCCTGAAATGTTTAATTCAGTTCATCAGTCTTATAATACCGATTGAAAGTGTGACCTTGAGATGTTTCCTAGATTTCATCAGTCTTATAATACCGATTAAAACTGTGTTTATGAGATGTTTCCTACAGTTTTTCATCCTTGTAATACCGATTGAAACTTTTTTCTTGATATATTTCCTATAGTTCTTTAGTCTTATAACACCGATTGAAACTTTGTTCTTGACATGTTTCCTACAGTTCGTGACTTTTAAAATATCAATTGAAACTGTGTTTTTGAGATGTTTCCTACAGTTCATCACTCTTGTAATACCGATTGAAACTGTTTGCTTGAGATGTTTCCAGCAGCTCATCAGTCACATAATACTGATTGAAACTGTGTTCTTCAGATGTTTCCAACACTTCATTAGTCTTGTAATACCGATTAAAATTGTGTTTTTGAGATGTTTTTCAGTGTTGTAGTACCAATGGAAAATGTGTTCTTGACATTTTTCCAACAGTTAATTAGTCTTATAATACCGATTAAAACTCTGTTCTTGAGAAGTTTCCTACAGTTCTTTTGTTTTACAATACCTATTTAAACTCTGTTCATGAGATGTTTCCTACTGTTCATCAGTTTTATAATACCGATTAAAACTATATTCTTGAAATGTTTCCTACAGTTCATAAGTCTTGCAATACCGATTAAAACTGTGTTCTTGAGATGTTTCCTACAGTTCATCAGTCTTATAATACCGATTGAAAATGTGTTTTTGAGATGTTTCCTACAGGTCATCAATCTTATTATACCGATTGAAACTGTGTTCTTGAGATGTTTGTTTTAGGTCATCAGTCTTACAATACCGATTGAAACTGTGTTCTTGAGATGTTTCTTTTAGGTCATGGATTTACAATACCAATTGAAACTGTGTTGTTGAGATGTTTTGTTCAGTTTATAAGTTTTTTTATACCGATTAAAACTGTGTTCTTGAGATGTTTCCCACAGTTCATCAGTCTTATAATACCGATTGGAAATGTGTTTTTGAGATGTTTCATACAGTTCATCACTTTTATTATACCGATCGAAACTGTGTTGTTGAGATGTTTCTTTTAGGTCATGAGTTTACAATACGAATTGAAACTGTGTTGTTGAGATGTTTCTTTTAGGTCATCAGACATATAATACCGATTGAAACTTTGGTCTTGATATATTTCCTACAGTTCATCAGTCTTATAATACCGATTGAAACTTTGTTCTTGACATGTTTCCTACAGTTCATTCTTTTTCAATATTGATTGAAAATGTTTTTTTAGATGTTTCCTACAGTTCATTAGTATTATAATACCGATTAAAAGTGTTTTCTTGAGATGTTTCCTACAGATTATCAGTCTTATAATACTGATTGAAATTGTGTTCTTAAGATGTTTGTTTTAGGTCATCAGTCTTACAATACCGATGGAAACTGTGTTCTTGATGTGTTTCCTACAGATCTTTAGTTTTACAATACATATTTAAACTCTGTTCATGAGATGTTTCCTACTGTACATCAGTTTTATAATAACGATTGAAACAATATTCTTGAGATGTTTCCTACAGTTCATAAGTCTTGCAATACCGATTAGAACTGTGTTCTTGTGATGTATCCAACAGTTTATCACTCTTATAATACCGATTGAAAATGTGTTCTTGAGATGCTTCCTGCAGTTCATTAGTCTTATAATACCGATTAAAAGTGTTTCTTGAGATGTTTTCTGCAGTTCATCAGTCTTATAATACCGATTAAAAATGTGTTCTTGAGATGTTTCCTGCAGTTCATTAGTCTTATAATACCGATTAAAAGTGTTTCATGAGATGTTTTCTACAGTTTATCAGTCTTCTAATACCGATTGAAAGTGTGTTTTTGAGATTTTTCCTACATTTCATCAGTCTTATAATACAGATTGAAATTTGTTTTTGAGATGCTTCCTACAGCTATTCAGTCTTATAATACCGTTTCAAATTGTGCTCTTGAGGTATTTCCTACAGTTCATTAGTCTGATAATATCGATTTAAAATGTGTTCTTGAGATGTTTCCAACAGTTCATTAGTCTTAGAATACCGTTTCAAACTGTGTTCTTGAGGTATTTCCTGCAGTTTATTACTCATATAATACCGATTGGAATTGTATTCTTGAGATGTTTCCAGAAGTTCATCAGTCTTATAATACAGATTGAATGTGTGTTCTTGAAATAATTCTTACAGTTCATTAGTCTTATAATACCGATAGAATGTGTGTTCTTGAGATGTTTCCTACATTTCATTAGTCTTATAATATCGATTGAAAGTGTATTCTTGAGATGTTTCATACAGTTCATCAGTCTTTTTATACCGATTGTAACTGTGTTCTTGAGACTATTCACAGAGTTCATTAGTCTTATTATCCCCATTAAAACTGTGTTCTTCAGATGTTTCGTACAGTTCATTAGTCTTATAATACCGATTGAAACTGTGTTCTTGAGAGGTTTCCAACATTTAATCAGTCTTATAATACCGATTGAAAGTATGTTCTTAAAATGTTTACTACATTTCATCAGTCTTTTAATACAGATTTAAAGTGTGTTTTGAGATTTTCCTACAGTTCATCAGTCTAAAATTATCGATTGAAACTTTGTTTTTCATATGTTTCCTAAAGTTTTTCAGTCTTATAATACCGATTGAAAGTGTGTTCTTGAGATGAATCCTTTACTTCGTTAGTCTTAAAATACCGATTGAAAGTGTATTCTTGAGATATTTCTGGAGTTCATCAGTCTTATAATACCGATTGAAAGTGTGTTCTTGAGATGAATCCTTTACTTCTTTAGTCTTATAATACCGATAGAAAGTGTATTCTTGTTATATTTCTGGGGTTCATCAGCCTCAAATTACCGATTAAAACTGTGTTCTTGAGATTTTTTCTTCAGATTATCAGTCTTCTATTACCGATTTGAAGTGTGTTCTTGAGATGTTTTTTACGGTTCATCGGTCTTATAATACAAATTAAAAGTGTGTTTTTGAGATGTTTCCAACAGTTCATCAGTCTTATAATTCCGTTTCAAGATGTGTTCATGAGATATTTCCTACAGTTCATTAGTCTTATAATACCAATTGAAACTGTATTGTTGAGATGTTTCCAAAAGTTCATAAGTCTTGCAATACCGATTAAAACTGTGTTCTTGAGATGTTTCCTACGGTTAATCAGTCTTGTAATACCGATTGAAACTGCGTTCTTGATACATTTCCAACAGTTCATCAGTCTTGTAATACCGATTAAAACTGTGTTCTTGACATGTTTCCTAAAGTTCATCAGTCTTATCATACCGATTGAAAGTGTGTTCTTGAGAGGTTTCCTTTAGGTCATTAGTCTTATAATACCGATTGAAAGTGTATTCTTGAGATTTTTCTGGAATTCATCAGTCTTCTAATAGCGAATAAAACTGTGTTCTTCAGATGTTAAATGCAGTTCAGCCGTCTTGTGAATCCCATTGAAACTGTTTCCTTAATTTTTCTAACAATTCATTAGTCTTGTAATACCGATTGAAACTCTATTCTTAAAATGTTTCCTACAGTTCTTCAGTCTTATAATACCGATTGAAACTGTGTTCTTGAGATGTTTCCAGCACTTATTTCATCTTGTAATACCGAATAAAACTGTGTTTTTTCTTTTTCCTCCAGTTCATCAATGTTATAATACCTATTCAAACTGTGTTCTTTTATTTTTCCTCCAGTTCATCACTGTTATAATACCTATTCAAACAGTGTTGTTACAGTTAATCAGTCTTATAATACCGATTGAAAGTATGTTCTTAAAATATTACTACATTTCATCAGTCTTTTAATACAGATTTAAAGTGTGTTTTGAGATGTTTCCTACAGTTCATCACTCTTGTAATAACGATTGAAACTGTATTCTTGAGATGTTTCCTACAGTTCATTAGTGTAATAATACCGATTGAAACTGTGTTTTTCAGATGTTTCCTACAGTTCATCAGTCTTTTAATACCGATTAAAACAGTGGTCTTGAGATGTTTCCTACAGTTCATCAGTCTTGTAATACCTATTGAAACTGTGTTCTTGAGATTTTTCCTACAGTTAACTAGTTTTGTAATACCGATTGAAACTGTTCTCTCACATTTTTATAACAGTTCATTAGTCTTATAATACCGATTGAAATTGCGTTATTTAGATGTTTCCTACAGTTCATCAGTCTCATAAAAACTGTGTTTTTGAGATGTTTTCTACAATTCATAACTTTCAAAATACCGATTGATACTCTATTCTTAAAATTTTTCCTGCACTTCATCAGTCTTATAATTCTAATTCAAATTGCGATCTTTAGATGTTTCCAACAATTCATCAGTCTTCTAATACCGATTAAAATTGTGTTCTTTAGATGATTCTTACAGTTCATCAGTGTAACAATAGATATTGAAACTATGTTCCTGAAATGTTTAATTCAGTTCATCAGTCTTATAATACCGATTGAAAGTGTGACCTTGAGATGTTTCCCAGATTTCATCAGTCTTATAATACCGATTAAAACTGTGTTTATGAGATGTTTCCTACAGTTTTTCATCCTTGTAATACCGATTGAAACTTTTTTCTTGATATATTTCCTATAGTTCTTTAGTCTTATAACACCGATTGAAACTTTGTTCTTGACATGTTTCCTACAGTTCGTGACTTTTAAAATATCAATTGAAACTGTGTTTTTGAGATGTTTCCTACAGTTCATCACTCTTGTAATACCGATTGAAACTGTTTGCTTGAGATGTTTCCAGCAGCTCATCAGTCACATAATACTGATTGAAACTGTGTTCTTCAGATGTTTCCAACACTTCATTAGTCTTGTAATACCGATTAAAATTGTGTTTTTGAGATGTTTTTCAGTGTTGTAGTACCAATGGAAAATGTGTTCTTGACATTTTTCCAACAGTTAATTAGTCTTATAATACCGATTAAAACTCTGTTCTTGAGAAGTTTCCTACAGTTCTTTTGTTTTACAATACCTATTTAAACTCTGTTCATGAGATGTTTCCTACTGTTATTCAATTTTATAATACCGATTGAAACTATATTTTTGAGATGTTTCCTACAGTTCATAAGTCTTGCAATACCGTTTAAAACTGTGTTCTTGAGATGTTTCCTACAGTTTATCATTCTTATAATACCGATTGAAAATGTGTTTTTGAGATGTTTCCTACAGGTCATCAATCTTATTATACCGATTGAAACTGTGTTCTTGAGATGTTTGTTTTAGGTCATCCGTCTTACAATACCGATTGAAACAGTGTTCTTGAGATGTTTCTTTTAGGTCATGGATTTACAATACCAATTGAAACTGTGTTGTTGAGATGTTTTGTTCAGTTTATAAGTTTTTTTATACCGATTAAAACTGTGTTCTTGAGATGTTTCCCACAGTTCATCAGTCTTATAATACCGATTGGAAATGTGTTTTTGAGATGTTTCATACAGTTCATCACTTTTATTATACCGATCGAAACTGTGTTGTTGAGATGTTTCTTTTAGGTCATGAGTTTACAATACGAATTGAAACTGTGTTGTTGAGATGTTTCTTTTAGGTCATCAGACATATAATACCGATTGAAACTTTGGTCTTGATATATTTCCTAAAGTTCATCAGTCTTATAATACCGATTGAAACTTTGTTCTTGACATGTTTCCTACAGTTCATTCTTTTTCAATATTGATTGAAAATGTTTTTTTAGATGTTTCCTACAGTTCATTAGTATTATAATACCGATTAAAAGTGTTTTCTTGAGATGTTTCCTACAGATTATCAGTCTTATAATACTGATTGAAATTGTGTTCTTAAGATGTTTGTTTTAGGTCATCAGTCTTACAATACCGATGGAAACTGTGTTCTTGATGTGTTTCCTACAGATCTTTAGTTTTACAATACATATTTAAACTCTGTTCATGAGATGTTTCCTACTGTACATCAGTTTTATAATAACGATTGAAACAATATTCTTGAGATGTTTCCTACAGTTCATAAGTCTTGCAATACCGATTAGAACTGTGTTCTTGTGATGTATCCAACAGTTTATCACTCTTATAATACCGATTGAAAATGTGTTCTTGAGATGCTTCCTGCAGTTCATTAGTCTTATAATACCGATTAAAAGTGTTTCTTGAGATGTTTTCTGCAGTTCATCAGTCTTATAATACCGATTAAAAATGTGTTCTTGAGATGTTTCCTGCAGTTCATTAGTCTTATAATACCGATTAAAAGTGTTTCTTGAGATGTTTTCTGCAGTTCATCAGTCTTATAATACCGATTAAAAATGTGTTCTTGAGGTATTTCCTACAGTTTATTACTCATATAATACCGATTGGAATTGTATTCTTGAGATGTTTCCAGAAGTTCATCAGTCTTATAATACAGATTGAATGTGTGTTCTTGAAATAATTCTTACAGTTCATTAGTCTTATAATACCGATAGAATGTGTGTTCTTGAGATGTTTCCTACATTTCATTAGTCTTATAATATCGATTGAAAGTGTATTCTTGAGATGTTTCATACAGTTCATCAGTCTTTTTATACCGATTGTAACTGTGTTCTTGAGACTATTCACAGAGTTCATTAGTCTTATTATCCCCATTAAAACTGTGTTCTTCAGATGTTTCGTACAGTTCATTAGTCTTATAATACCGATTGGAAATGTGTTTTTGAGATGTTTCATACAGTTCATCTGTCCTCTAACACCAATTGAAACTGTTTTCTTGAGATATTTCCTGCATTTCATCAGTCTTCCAATACCTATTGAAAATCTGTTAATGAAATGTATCGTACACTTAATCAGATTTTTAATACCGATTGAAACTGTGTTCTTAACATGTTTGCTGCAGTTCATTTGTCTTATAATTTCGATTGAAACTGTGTCCTTGAGATATTTCCTATACTTCATCAGCCTTGTAATACCGATTGAAACTGCTTTCTTGATATATGTCCAACAGTTCATCAGTCTTGTAATACTGCTCTATACATTTTTCCAACAGTTCATTATTCTTATAATACCGATTGAAACTGTGTTATTGATATGTTTCCTAGAGTTCATCAGTATCGAAATACCGACTAAAACTGTGATATTGAGGTGGTTCCTACAGTTTATCAGTCTTCTAATACCGATTTAAACTGTGTTTTTGAGATGTTCCCTACAGTTCATCAGCCTTGTAATACCGATTGAAACTGCGTTCTTGATATATTTCCCACAGTTCATCAGTCTTATAATTCCGATTGAAACTGTATTCTTGAGATGTTTCCTACAGCTCATCAGTCTTATAATACCGATTGAAACTGTGTTATTTATATCTTCCCTACAGCTAATCAGACTTATAATACCTCTTGAACCTGTGTTCATGAGACGATTACAACAGTTTATCATTCTTATAATATGGTTGAAACTGCGTTCTTGAAATATTTCCTACAGTTCTCCAGTCTAATAATTCCGATTGACTTTGTTCTTGAGATGTTTCCTACAGTTCATTAGTATTATAATACCGAATGAAACTATGTTCATGAGATGTTTCTAACAGTTTCACAGTCCTGTAATCCCGATTGCAACTATTTTCTTTAAATGTTTCCAACAGTTCATCAGTCTTATAATACCGATTGAAACTGTTTTTTTGAGATGTTTCCTTCAATTCATCAGTCCTATAATATTGATTGAAACTGTACACTTTACATTTTTTTCAACTGTTCATTAGAATTATAATACCGATTGAAACTGTGTTTTTGAGATGTTTCCTACCGTTCATCAGTATTGCAATACCGATTAAAACTGTGGTTTTGAGATGTTTCCTATAGTTCATCAGTCACATAATACCGATTAAAACCGTGTTCTTGAGATTTTTCCTACAGTTCAACAGTCTTAAAATTCCGATTTAAACTGTGTTCTTGAGATGTTTCCTACAGTTTTTCATCCTTGTAATACCGATTGAAACATTGCTCTTGATATATTTCCTACAGTTCATCAGTTCTATAATACCGATTGAAGCTATATTTTTGAGATGTTTCCTACAGTTCATCAGTATTACAATACCGATTAAAACTGTGGTCTTGAGATGTTTCGTACAGTTTATCAGTCTCATAATACCGATTGAAACTGTGTTCTTGAAATCTTTCCTACAGTTCATCGATCTTTTGTTGCCGATTGAAACTGTGTTCTTGAGATGTTTTCTACAGTTCATTAGTTTTACAATACCTATTTAAACTCTGTTATTGAGATGTTTAATATTGTTCATAAGTTTTATAATACCGATTAAAACTGTGTTATTGAGATGTTTAAAACAGTTCATAAGTCTTGAAATACCGATAAAACAGTGTTCTTGAGATGTTTCCTTCTGTTCATCAGTCTTATAATATCGTATCAAAGTGTGTTTTTGAGATGTCTCCTTTACTTCATTTGTCTTATACTACCGATTAAAAGTGTATCCTTGAGATGTTTTCTGCAGTTTATCAGACTTATAATACCGATTGAAACTGCGTTGTTGATATATTTCTTACAGTTCATCAGTCTTATTATACCGATTGAAACTTTGTTCTTGACATATATCCTACAGTTCATCACTTTTACAATACCGATTAAAACTGTGTTTTTGAATATTTTTTACAGTTCATCAGTCTTATAATACCGATTGATACTGTTTTCTTGAGATGTTTCCTGCAGTTCATCTGTCTTGTAATGCCGATTGAAATTCTGTTCTTTAGAATATTCCCACAGTTCATCACTCTAACAATAAATATTGAAAGTATGTTCTTGAAATCTTTCCTACAGTTTATCAATCTTGCAATACCGATTAAAACTGTGATCTTGAGATGTTTCATACAGTTCATCAGTATTATTATACCGATTGAAACTGTGTTCTTGAGATGTTTCCTACAGTTCATCAGTTTTGAATACCGATTGAAACTGTGTTCTTAACCTGTTTTCTACATTTCATCAGTCTTATAATACCGATTGAAACTGTGTTCTTGAAATGTTTTCTACAGTTTATCAGTCTTATAAAACCGATTAAAACTGTGTTTTTCAGATGTTTCTTACAGTTCATCAGTTTTATAATACCAATTAAACCTGTGTTCTTGGGATGTTTCCTACAGTTCATCAGCCTTGTAATACCGATTGAAACTGCGTTTTTGATATATTTCCTACAGTTCATCAGTCTTGTAATACCGATTGAAACTCTGCTCTATACATTTTTCCAACAGTTCATTATTCTTATAATACCGATTGAAACTGTGTTATTGATATGTTTCCTACAGTTCATCAATATCGAAATACCGACTAAAACTGTGATATTGAGGTGGTTCCTACAGTTCATCAGTCTTCTAATACCGATTTAAACAGTGTTTTTGAGATATTCCCTATAGTTCATCAGCCTTGTAATACCGTTTCAAACTGCGTTGATGATATATTTCCCACAGTTCATCAGTCTTATAATTCCGATTGAAACTGTATTCTTCAGATGTTTCCTACAGTTCATCAGTCTTATAATACCGATTGAAACTGTGTTATTTATATCTTTCCTACAGCTAATCAGACTTATAATACCTTTTGAACCTCTGTTTATGAGACGATTCTTACAGTTTATCATTCTCATAATAAGGTTGAAACTGCGTTCTTGAGATGTTTCCTGCAGTTAATCAGTTTTATAATACCGATTGAAACAGTTTTCTTTCCATGTTTCGTACAGTTCTCCAGTCTTACAATTCCGATTGAAATTTTTTTCGATGTTTCCTATGGTTCACCAGTCTTATAATTCCGATTGAAACTTCCTTTTTGAGATGTTTCCTACAGTCCATTAGTATTACAATACCGATTGAAACTATGTTCATGAGATGTTTCCAACAGTTTCACAGTCCTGTGATACCGATTGCAACTATTTTCTTTAAATGTTTCCAACAGTTCATCAGTCTTATAATACCGATTGAAACTGTTTTCTTGAGATGTTTCCTTCAATTCATCAGTCCTATAATATTGATTGAAACTCTATTCTTGACATTTTTTCTAAAAGCTCATTAAAATTATAACACCGATTGAAACTGTGTTCTTGAGATGTTTCCTACCGTTCATCAGTATTGCAATACCGATTGAAACTGTGGTCTTGAGATGTTTCCTACAGTTCATCAGTCACATAATAACGATTCAAACTGTTCTGGAAATTTTTCCTACAGTTCATCAGTCACATAATACCGATAAAAACTGTGTTTTTGAGATGTTTCGTACAGTTCATCAGTCTTAAAATACCGATTGAAACTTCGTTCTTAACATGTTTCCTACATTTCATCAGTCTTATAATTCCGATTTAAACTGTGTTCTTGAGATGTTTCGTACAGTTTTTCATCCTTGTAATACCGATTGGAACTTTGCTCTTGATATATTTCCTACAGTTCATCAGTCTTACAATACCGATTAAAACTATATTCTTGAGATGTTTCCTACAGTTCATAAGTCTTGCAATACCGATTAAAACTGTCTTTTTGAGATGTTTCCTACAGGTCATCAATCTTATTATACCGATGGAAACTGTGTTCTTGATGTGATTCCTACAGATCTTTAGTTTTACAATACATATTTAAACTCTCTTTATGAGATGTTTCCTACTGTACATCAGTTTTATAATAACGATTGAAACTTTATTCTTGAGATGTTTCCTACAGTTCATAAGTCTTGCAATACCGATTAGAACTGTGTTCTTGTGATGTATCCAACAGTTTATCAATCTTATAATACCGATTGAAAATGTGTTCTTGAGATGTTTCCTGCAGTTTATTAGTCTTATAATACCGATTAAAAGTGTTTCTTGAGATGTTTTCTGCAGTTCATCAGTCTTCTAATACCGATTGAAAGTGTGTTTTTGAGATTTTTCCTACATTTCATCAGTCTTATAATACAGATTGAAATTTGTTTTTGAGATGCTTCCTACAGCTATTCAGTCTTATAATACCGTTTCAAATTGTGCTCTTGAGGTATTTCCTACAGTTCATTAGTCTTATAATATCGATTTAAAATGTGTTCTTGAGATGTTTCTAACAGTTCATTAGTCTTACAATACCGTTTCAAACTGTGTTCTTGAGGTATTTCCTACAGTTTATTACTCATATAATACCGATTGGAATTGTATTCTTGAGATGTTTCCAGAAGTTCATCACTTTTACAATACCTATGTAAACTTAGTTCTAGAGATGTTTCCTACAATTCATTAGTCTAATAATACCGTTTGAAACTGTGTTTTTTAATGATTCCCAGTGTTCATCAGTCTTATAGTAAATATTTAAACTATTGAATTGTTTAATTCAGTTCATCACTTTTATAATACCGATTACAACTGTGGTCTTGAGATGTTTCATACAGTTCATAAGTCTCATAATACCGATTAAAATTGTTTTCTTGAGATCTTTCCAACAGTTCATCAGTCGTGTAATACCGATTGAAACTGTTTTCTTGAGATGATTCCTAGAATTAATTAGTCTAATAATTCCGAATGAAACTGTGTTCATGAGATGCTTTTGCAGTTCATCATTTTTTTAATACCGATTAAAACTGTGTTCTTGATATCTTTCCTACAATTTATCAATCTTGTAATACCGATAAAAACTGTGTTCTCCAGATGTTTCGTACAGTTAATCATTCTTATAATTCTGATTGATACTGTATTCTTCAGATTTTTCATGCATTTCATCAGTCTTGTAATGCCGATTGAAAATGAGTTGTTTTGATGTTTCCAACAGCTCATCAGTCTTGTAATACCGATTGAAACTGTGTTCTTGAAATGTTTCCATCAGTTTATCAGTCTTGTAATACCGATTGAAATTGTGTTCTTGACATTTGTCCAACAGTTCATTAGTCTTATAAGTGTACTCTTCAAATGTTTTCTGCAGTTCACCAGTCTTATTATACCGATTGAATTTGTGTTCTTGAGATTTTTTCTACACTTTATCAGTCTTATAATATCGATTGAAAGTGTACTTTTGAGATGTTTTCTGCAGTTAATCAGTCTTATAATACCGAATGAATCTGTGTTCTTGAGGTCTTTCATACAGTACATCAGTCTTATAATACCTATCAGATTTATAATACCGATTGATAATGTATTCTTGAGATGTTTCCTACATTTCATAAGTCTGTCAATACCGATTAAAACTGTGCTCTTGAAATGTTTCCTACAGTTCCTTAGTCTTGCAATACCGATTGAAGCAATATTTTAACATTTTTCTAACAGTTCATTAGTCTTATAATTCCGATTGAAACTGTGTTCTTGAGATAATTCCTACAGTTCATCAGTATTGCAATACCGATTAAAACTGTGGACTTGAGATGTTTCCTACAGTTCATCAGTCTTCTAATTCCGATTCAAACTATGTATTTGAGATGTTTCATTCAGTTCATTAGTCTTGTAATACCTATTGAAACTGTGTTCTTCAGATGTTTTCTACAGTTGATAAGTCTTATAATACCTATTGAAACTGTGTTTTTGAGATGTTTTTAAAATTTCATAAGTCTTATATTACGAATTAAAATATGTTTTTGAGATGTTTCTAAAAGCTCGTCAGTCTTGCAATACGGATTAAAATTATGTTCTTGAGATGTATCCTACAAATTATCAATCTTGAAAATACCGATAAAAACTGTGTTCTCGAGATATTACCTACAGTAAATCAGACTTATAATACCGATTGATAATGTATTCTTGAGATGTTTCCTACATTTCATAAGTCTGTCAATACCGATTAAAACTGTGCTCTTGAAATGTTTCCTGCAATTCCTTAGTCTTGTAATACCGATTGAAGCAATATTTTTAACATTTTTCTATCAGTTTATTAGTCTTATAATTCCTATTGAAACTGTGTTCTTGAGATAATTCCTACAGTTCATCAGTATTGCAATACCGATTAAAACTGTAGACTTGAGATGTTTCCTACAGTTCATAAGTCTTGCAATACCGATTGAAACTGTGTTTTTGAAATGTTTCCTACAGTTCATCATTCTTGTAATACCGATTAAAAGTGTGTTCTTGAGATTTTTCTTACAGTTAATTAGTCTTATAATACCGATTAAAACTGTGTTCTGGAAAAGTTTCCTACAGTTCTTTTGTTTTGCAATACCTATTTAAACTCTGTTCATGAGATGTTTCCTACTGTTCATCAGTTTTATTATACCGATTGAAACTATATTTTTTATATATTTCCTACAGTTCATAAGTCTTCCAATACCGATTAAAACTGTGTTCTTGAGATGTTTCTTTTAGGTCATCAGTTTACAATACCGATTGAAACTGTGTTCTTGAGATGTTTTGTTCAGTTCATAAGTTTTGTAATACCGATTAAAACTGTGTTTTTGAGATGTTTCTTTTAGATCATCAGCCTTGTTATACCGATTGAAACTTTGGTCTTGATATATTTCCTACAGTTCATCAGTAATATTATACCGATTGAAACTATGTTCTTGAGATGATTCCTACAGTTCATTAGTCACATAATACAGATTAAAACTGTGTTCTTGAGGTGTTTCCTTCAGTTTATCAGTCTTGTATTACTGATTGAAACTGTGTTCTTGAGATGTTTCCTGCAGTTCATCAGTCTTCCAATACCTACTTAAACTCTATTCATGAAATGTTTCCTACACTTAATCAGTTTTATAATACGGATTGAAACTGTGTTCTTGACATTTTAGCTGCAGTTCATTGGTCTTATAATTCCGATTGAAACTGAGTTCTCGAGATGTTTCCTACAGTTCATCATCTTATAATACCGATTGAAAGTGTGTTTTTAAATATTTTCTGAAGTGATCAAATTTATTATACCGATCGAAACTGTGTTCTTGAGATGTTTCTGTTAATTGATCAGTCTTACAATACCGATTGAAACTGTGTTCTTGAGATGAATCCTTTACTTCTTTAGTCTTATAATACCGATAGAAAGTGTATTCTTGATATATTTCTGGAGTTCATCAGCCTTAAATTACCGATTAAAACTGTGTTTTGAGATTTTTTCTTCAGATTATCAGTCTTCTATATCCGATTTGAAGTGTGTTCTTGACATTTTTCCAACACTTCAATAGTCTTATATTACCGATTGAACCTGTGTTCTTGAAATGCTTCCTGCAGTTCATCAGTCTTGTATTACCGATTCAAACTACGTTCTTGAGAAGTTTCCTACAGTTCATTAGTTTTACAATACCTATTTAAACTGTATTGTTGAGATGTTTCCAGCACTTCTTTACTCTTTTTATCCCGAATAAAAGTGTGTTCTTTTATTTTTCTTACTGTTCATCACACTTATAATACCTATTGAAACTGTGTTCCTGAAATGTTTCCTACAGTTTCTCAGTCTTGTAATACCGATTCAAACTGTATTCATCAGTAATTAAATGCAGTTTATCTGTCTTGTATTACCGATTGAAACTGTGTTCTTGAGATGTTTCCTGCAGTTCATCAGTCTTATAATACCAATTATAACTGTGTTTTTGAGACTTACCTACAGTTCATCAGCCTTGTACTACCGATTGAAACTGTGTTCTTGAGATTTTCGTACAGTTCTTAAGTCTTGTAATACCGATTGAAACTGTTCTCTTGACATTTTTCCAACAGTTAATTAGTCTTATAATACCGATTAAAACGGTGTTATTCAGATGTTTCTTACAGTTCATCAGTTTTGAAATACCGACTAAAACTGTGATCTTGAGATGTTTCCTAGAGTTCATCAGTCTCATAATACCGATTGAAACTGTGTTCTTGAGATTTTTCCAACAGTTTATCAATATTGTAATACCGATTGAAACTGCGTTTTTGATATATTTCCAACACTTCATCAGTTTTTAATACCGATTGAAACTGTGTTCTTGAGATGTTTCCTACTGTTCACCAGTCTTATAATACCGATTAAAATTGCGTTAATGAGATGTTTCCTACAGTTCATCAGTATTGAAATGCTTACTAAAACTGTGATCTTGAGATGTTTCCAACAATTCATCAGTTTTGTAATACCGATTGAAACTTTTTTTTAAATGTTTCCTACAGCTCATAAGTCTTATAATACCGATTGAAACTGTATTGTTGAGATGTTTCCAGCACTTCTTTACTCTTGTTATCCCGAATAAAAGTGTGTTCTTTTTTTTTTTACTGTTCATCACACTTATAATACTTATTGAAACTGTGTTCTTGAAATATTTCCTACAGTTTACCAGTCTTGTAATACCGATTCAATCTGTATTCATCAGTAATTAAATGCAGTTTATCTGTCTTGTATTACCGATTGAAACTGTGCTCTTGACATTGTTCCAACAGATCATTAGTCTTATAATACCGATTGAAACTGTGTCCTTTAGATGTTTCCTACAGTTCATCAGTATTGCAATACCGATTAAAACTGTGGTCTTGAGATGTTTCGTAGAGTTCATCAGTCTCATAATACCGATTAAAACTGTGTTCTTGAGATGTTTACAATAGTTCTTTATTGTTGTAATACCGAATAAAACTGTGTTTTTTAAAATGTTTCCTTCGGTTCTTCCGTTTTCTAGTATCGATTGAAACTGTGTTCTTGACATTTTTCCAACAGTTCATTAGTCTAATAACACCGGTTGAAACTGTGTTCTTGAAATGTTTTCTACAGTTCTTAAGTCTTGTAATACCGATTGAAACTGTTCTCTTGACATTTTTCCAACAGTTAATTAGTCTTATAATACCGATTAAAACGGTGTTTTTCAGATGTTTCTTACAGTTCATCACTTTTGTAATACCGATTGAAATTGTGTTCTTGAAATGTTTCCTATAATTTATCAATCTTGCAATACCGATAAAAACTGTGTTTTTGAGATGTTTCCTCCAGTTAATCAGTCTAATAATACCGATTGATACTGTATTCTTGAGATGTTTCCTGCACTTCATCAGTCTTCTAATGGTGATTCAATTTGAGTTCTATAGATGATTCCCAAAGGTCATGAGTCTAACAATAAATATTGAAACTATGTTCCTGGAATGTTTAATTCAGTTCATTAGTCTAATAATACCGATTGAAACTGTGTTCTTGAAATGTTTCTTACAGTTTATCAGTCTTATAATACCGATTAAAAGTGTGTTTTTGAGAGGTTTCTTTTAGTTCATTAGTCATATAATACCGATTGAAAATGTATTCTTGAGATATAAAACGGTGTTCTTGAGATGTTTTCTCCAATTTTTAGTCTTCTAATACCGATTTAAACTGATTTTTTTACATGTTTCCTGCAGTTCATCAGTCTTATAACATCAATTAAAACTGTGTTTTTGAGATGTTTCCTTTAGTTTATTAGTCTTATTATACCGATTGAAAATGCATTCTTGGGATTTTTCTGGAGTTCATCAGTCTTATAATACCGAATAAAAATTGTCGTCTTGAGATGTTTTCTACAGTTCATCAGTCTTCCAATACCGATTAAAACTGTGTTCTTGAAATGTTTCTCACAGGTCATCATTCTTATAATACTGTTTGAAAGTGTGTTCTTGAGATGTTTCCTGCAGTTCATCAGTCTTATAATACCAATTAAAACTGTGTTTTTGAGTTTTTTTCAAGAGTTCATCAGCCTTGTAATACCGATTGAAACTGCTTTCTTGATATATTTGCTACAGTTCATCAATCTTATAATACCAACTGAAACTCTGTTCTTGACATGTTTCCTACACTTCATCACTTTTACAATACCGATTAAAACTTTGTTTTTGAGATGTTTCCTACAATTTATCAATCTTGCAATACTGATAAAAACTGTGTTCTCGAGATTTTTCCTACAGTTAGTCAGTCTTATAATACCGATTGATACTGTATTCTTGAGATGTTTCATGCAGTTCATCAGTCTTGTAATGCTGATTTACATTGAGATCTATAGATGTTTCCCACAATTCATCAGTCTTCTAATACCGATTAAAAATGTGTTCTTTCAGTATTCCGACAGTTTATCAGTCTAACAATAAATATTGAAAATATGTTCTTGAAATGTTTAATTCAGTTCATCAGTCGCATAATACCGATTGAAACTGTGTTCTTGAGATGTTTTAAACAGTTCATCAGTCTTGTAATACCGATTAAAACTGTGTTTGTTACAGTTTATCAGTCTTCTAGTACGGATTAAAACTGTGTTCTTTACATTTTCCCAACAGTTTATTAGTCTTATAATACCGATTGAAACTGTGTTGTTGAAATGTTTCCTACAGTTCATCAGTCTTGTATTACCGATTGAAACTGTGTTCTTGAGAGGTTTCCAACATTTAATCAGTCTTATAATACCGATTGAAAGTATGTTCTTAAAATGTTTACTACATTTCATCAGTCTTTTAATACAGATTTAAAGTGTGTTTTGAGATTTTCCTACAGTTCATCAGTCTAAAATTATCGATTGAATCTTTGTTTTTCATATGTTTCCTAAAGTTTTTCAGTCTTATAATACCGATTGAAAGTGTGTTCTTGAGATGAATCCTTTACTTCGTTAGTCTTAAAATACCGATTGAAAGTGTATTCTTGAGATATTTCTGGAGTTCATCAGTCTTATAATACAGATTAAAAGTGTGTTCTTGAGCTGAATCCTTTACTTCTTTAGTCTTATAATACCGATAGAAAGTGTATTCTTGATATATTTCTGGGGTTCATCAGCCTCAAATTACCGATTAAAACTGTGTTCTTGAGATTTTTTCTTCAGATTATCAGTCTTCTATTACCGATTTGAAGTGTGTTCTTGAGATGTTTTTTACGGTTCATCAGTCTTATAATACAAATTAAAAGTGTGTTTTTGAGATGTTTCCAACAGTTCATCAGTCTTATAATTCCGTTTCAAGATGTGTTCATGAGATATTTCCTACAGTTCATT
>VWRL01001818.1:0-18886 GCA_011833715.1 Carcinoscorpius rotundicauda | reverse complement strand
TTTTTTTTTAGTTTGTTTTATATATTGTTACTGGTGACTTCTCATATTACTGTACTTTAAAACTGTTACTGTAGTATTCTTATACATATTTTATCAAGTTTGGTTTGTTGTATTATTACTATTACTATATTATTACTAGTGCTGTACATATTATTACATATTACATATTGCTGTACATTCAAACTATTACTGTAGTCTTGTTATATATATTTTAGTTTTGGTGTGATATATTTTTGCTTCTGTTGGCTTGTCATATTACTGTACATTAAAACTGTTACTCCAGTCTCGCTACATATTTTTTATAGTTTTGTTTTTTATATTATTGTTAGGTGGCTTCTCATATTACTGTACATTAAAACTGTTACTGTAGTTATTATATATGTTTTTTTCAGTTTTGGTTTCTAATATTATTGTTACTGTTGCCTTCTCATATTACTGTACATTACAACTGTTACTGTAGTCTTGTTATATATACCTGTACAAATTAATAACCTAACATTTAATTCTAATGCTCCCTACAGTCCTGTCCCTATTTACACTCTCATCAGTAAGACATGCCCTGCAATGGTCAGTTGCAAACTCTCTCTTTGTTTACCTGAAGATGACCTAAGAATGTTGAAACATTGTTCTGGTCTTTATTTGAATTATGTTTTACTACCAGTACCAGCCATCTTAAGAATGTAGATACTCTTAATGTGCTATTAGTTGAGGATAGCATATTAGCACTTGTGAAATACTGTTCTTAAATTATACATCTTTTCTCTTTCACTTTAGCTGTTTTTGAATTTTTAAAATTTTGAACAGTGAGAAACTCCAACATTTATATTTAATTTTTATGCTATTTAACAATGTAATTTATAAATAAACTTTATGATTAGCAAAGTCTTAGACATATCAAGTAATGCCAGCCTTAGAATCTTTCACTTTTTTGCTGTTAAAGTATCGATAATTTCTTGTATAAAAATTAGCAAATAATATTCTTGTATCTGAAAGTTAATATTGTTTATGATTTGAAAATAATTAAAGAGACACTCACTGCTCATATTTGCAACATAAACTAAATATATTTTCCGTAACATTTCAGTTTTACTTTCATTGGGTTTGTTTGTTTGTCAGTATAATATGACTGAGCTGTACCAAACATTTGTTGCTATAGATACCAACTATAAACATGTGAATTCTACATGATGTCACATTCAGAAACATAAACTATAACTCTTTATTGAATGTAACAAATGTAACATTGTGGTTATTTTTAGTTTTGAAAACTGATTATGAAAGACTAAACGAATTGCAATAAAATACACATTACTGTGACTAGTATTCAGAGAAGAAAAACTGTAGTGAATAGAAGAAACTACTGTGTGTAGCAGTTAACAAAAATAGTAGTAAATGGAACAGACTATTTTGTGTAGCAGTTAGAGAAAAAAAAAGAAGTAAATGGAACAGACTATTTTGTGTAGCAGTTAGAAAAAAAAGAAGTAAATGGGGAACAAACTACTGTGTGTAGCAGTTAGAGAAGAAAAGACTATAGTAAATGGAACAAACTACTGTGTGTAGCAGTTAGAGAACAAAAGACTATAGTAAATGGAACAAACTACTGTGTGTAGCAGTTAGAGAAGAAAAGACTAGTGAATGGAACAAATTACTGTGTGTAGCAGTTGGAGAACAATAAACTGTAGTAAATGGAACAAACTACTGTGTGTAGCAGCTAGAGAACAAAAAAACTGTAGTAAGTGGAATAAACTATTTTGTGTAGCAATTAGAGAATGAAAAACTGAAGTAAATGAAACAAACTATTTTGTGTAGTAGTTAGAGAACATAAAATGAAGTAATTGGAACAAACAACTCTATGTAGCAGTAAGGGAAAAAAACTGTAATAAATGGAACAAACTATTGTGTGTAGCAGTTAGAGAACAAAAAATGAAGAAAATGGACCAAACTATTATGTGTATCAGTTAGAAAACACAAAACTGAAGAAAATGAAACAAACTATTGTGTGTAGCAGTTAGAGAACAAAAACTGCCCTAAATATAAGAAATTATTAAAATTATTGATATTGGAGGAACCAGTGTTAGCATATTTGTATGTCTTCTTAGACTTACATTGTCTTCTTATAGGAAAAGTGGTAAAAAATTCCAATCTTAAGATAACATAAACTGTAGTCAATGGTCATCATTTTTCTTAGTACAACTGTTACTTCATGTTTGATACTTTATAATTCTGTAGACTGTCAAAGAACGCCACATGTGGAGTTGTACTTTCCATGAAGGAGAAACTGTTAGAATTAAGTTCAACGTGCCCACTATAAGTGCATCTCTGGACTCTTCTGTCTGTAAGCTATCCTTTATGAAGATCTGGAACTTCAACAAAAGTGTAAAGGTGAAATATCTTCATACATCTAGTCCTAAAGTAGTTTCTAGTGTTCAACCCCATTAAAGTTAGAAAAAGGTGAAGAAGACATTATCAAGATGGGTACCTGAATTAATGTCTCATTCCTTCTCACAAAAGATACATTTATATGTATTGTTGAGTGGACTGTTTTGTATTATTTGGTAAAAATAATGCTGATTCAAGTCCACATAATGATAACAAATTAATTTGTTTTTTGAATAAATGTTTATTACTGTCATGTTTACTTGGTAGGCCTAATATCAAATACATAAAATTTTAAACTAACTTATACATTTATTTATATAATTTCACAGCTAATCAACTGATTCATGAGTGATAGAGTGAATGTCGTGGCTCTCTCTCGTAACACTGATAAACTTTTTTGATACAGAAAAACTATACATTTATTGTGTACTCAACTGCTAGTCATTACACAAATTTTTCTGATTTTGACAACAGACATCCAGTAGCATACATCTAAGTTAAGCTTACAGCAAAATGTATATAATATAACTTTATGTGTTTTATCTTGTTTTGGCACATTTTTTCTTCTTATGATTATCATGCATGAAAATAAACTAGTTTTAGTAAAACTATATTAACTTCAAACAGTTAATTTGTCCCAAAATATATTTGTTAAAAGTAATTATTAAAAATAATCTAAAGTTGAACAGTTTTTACATTACTGAGTCAAATATTTAATTAGAATTAAAATGGATTTGTATTACTTTTTACACATCACAGAATAATTCTGTGAAGTACAGTTTATGGAGAAAATAATATAAAGGACAGTAAGGGACCTTTAGGTGCATTAGAACCATCCTATATACTAAATTAAAAACTCAAACTTTTATCATTTCAGTATTTATGAAGCTTTACCTTGAACTCTTGTAAATTTATAACTGAATTCACCAGATCTGAAGACAACCCATTTAAAACACCAACCATACTGTTAAAAAGATAAAGCTGTCTTAACTAAAAATTACTTCTACAATACTGAAATTTATATTGATATTTCCTAGTTTTACCTTTCTGATAATTAAATGTGAGAAAAAATGATTCCCCAGCACTATTAACTTCCTTAACAATCCTAAACACCTCAATCAGGTCCCCTATAATTTTTTGTTTTTTCCAAAAAAAAACAAGCTTGGAGATCTTACTTAATACTTGTATAATAAACTTTCTGTCTCAGGTAATTCTCCTTTGATCACTTCCCAATAATTCAATATCCTTTATAATTAATTCAAGACTGAACACCATACTTGAAATATGGTTTAATTAATAGCCTGTACAATATCATTATAACCATTTTAGACTTGTATTCAATATTTCTGTACATACAATTTAAAATCGTATTTGCCTTTTTGCTCTGGATCTGGCAACAGCACATGGTTTGAATGGCTTAAGCAACTGATGAATCAGAGCGCCAAGATATTTATCATTACTAACACTGTTAAGGTTATTTTCATCCAAGTTATACTTCTAATCCAAATTGTTATATCTCACATGCATTGTCTTGCATTTATTACAATTAAAAGCCTTCTCCCATTTACTTGTGCAACTCACCAATTAATCCAAATCCATTTGTAAAGCAGTATGTTGTCCTTCTCACAATCAACGGCACACAAAACTTCTTACTTCTTCCCACATAGTAGCTTTTCTTGACTTGTACTGCCCTTCATATGCACAAAGTTTCACTCATAACTGACCTTAATACTCCCATCTATCTCGTGTTTTTATATGAGGCAGTAGCATGATAGCATGGAAATTAGCATGCCACAACCCTATACCAATAGGAGTGCAAAACAACTCCTACCACAGTCAATTCCTTCTGTACAACTTAGCTCAATTTCACTTCTCAAATGACACTTGCATTTACAGTTACTTGTTTTTTTTGAGTACTCAGTTAACATTATGTATGTGTTATTTTAATGTGTTTCTTTGGAGTCCTTTGTGTGAAATTTTACTTCCACTCTCACAGTTACTATGATTCTGAGTCTCTCATTATAACTATTACTGTTGTTGTTCCTATTGCAGATAACCTTACTTTATCTACAGCAATTTCATGTCTGCAAGTATTAGTAGAAGATATTACAATCTTGGTCTGTTGAAAGTAGGGTACCAGCATGTAGGCTTCTGGTTTGCCTGCCATACCTTGTTCAAGGGTATTTGAACAAAGAACAATGATTTTTGCAAATATATTTCTCTAGAAGTGGGTTTTCTCGACATCAGTGATTTTGGCAGCCTGTTTCCTCCCTCTATCCCGTGCCACATAGTTGTGTTTAGCTCCAGTGGATGTGTTCAAGTCTCCTCGAGGTTTGTTATGCTTTTTTTGTTTCCAGTTTCCTTTGACTCCTTCCCTTTTAAGTGAATACCTGCATGCCATTATCTTCTCCTCCCACCAGATACTGGGGGTTTCTGATAATAGGTATGCAGATACTCCCAGCAGTTGGATTCTCTTCTGCCTCTGTGGGGTTATTATCCCAGTATTTTGGTCATGTCTTCCTAACTTTAGTTTTCCTGTTTCTGCTTCATTTTATCTCCATTTTCATTCTGTTTTTTCAGTTCACTTGCTCTCTGAGGCTCTTCATTGTTCCCTCAAAGGTTTTAGTAGAGACTTGTGTCCAGATTCTTTCATTCTTGCACAGTTCCACCTTTCACTCCAAACATGGCTTCTTTGCTGTTAAGATCCTTTGGGTAGGATGCCCTTTTGTCCTGTGTCTATTTAATCCAAAATCCTTACAGAACTTGTGTATGGGTCCTTTTCAAGCAAGATGTATTCAAGGTGTCCTTTACTCTTTGAGTCCAAGTTAAAGCTGCTTATTTGCTCACTTCCCTTTTCTCCTGATTTCTGTTTGTGCCAACCTCCTTCTGAACCAATTCCCATGTCTCATTCTCTCTCCTCTACCAATTTATGCTACGTGGGTCATGTTTTGTCAGCAACTTCAGTATACCTGGCAGTCCTAGTGACTTTTGTTCTTTGCCACTTTATGGGAATCCTTCACCACAAACCCTTGGGTGTGTTTTTTTTTTCAAAGGGCTTATTCTTCACTTCAGTTCCCCTCATCCCAAATTCTTCACCTCCTCATGATCCTGTTTCTAGCCAAGGTCTTTCTGAGGCAATTCTAGAGCTTTTTCCCTAAGGATGGTTTGGAAAAAGATGGATCCATCGTAGTCAGGTTTTGATTCCATTTGTGTTCATAGCTCCAAGAGGAAGAGGAACTTTACCCTGTTGTCAGTCTTTCATCCTTGAACTGCTTCTTCAACTTTCTTTAATTCACCATAGAATCACATTTATCTCTTTTAGGACTTTCAGTCTTGGTCTTTGAATGATTAAGGTAGATGTCTTGAATGCTTCCCAGATATACAGCATTTTATTTGTTGTGACCATTGGGGTTGTGGCTACTAGTTACAGTTTCTTCCATTTAAGCTGGCTCTGGCTCTCTGCATTTTTTGTCATGTGGCTAAGGTATCTGCTTTTCATCTTGATTAAGGAGTGTTGATTTCTATTATTACATGGAAACTGATTGCTTCTGTCTTACTTCACACGCCACTTCTTATTTTCGTACTCACTTTATATTTTTAAGAAGCTCCATAGGTAGATTGGCAGATTAAGGAGGAGAAATCCTTCCTTTCTCCAACTCAATTTCATCTTTGGGTAGTTTTCAATTCCCATTTCAACTGGATAAGAGGATCTGTCTTTTTTTGAAGAAATGGGCTTTGCAGGCTATCATTCTCCTTGGTATAACTCACACGAAACTTCTTAAGTGGGCTTTATAAGTTAAGAGAAGAAACCTTGTTTGGGATCCCTTGGATGCCCCTATTCATGTGGACTTTCATCTATTTATAAAACAGAGACAACGTAATAGGTGTTTCTCCTCCTCCTCATTTGGAGGTGCATTTTTTCATGAATACTTCTCTTTTAAGTTGGGGTGTGCATCTGGACATGCAGGAGATTTTGAATGTTTATCTGTTGTGGATACATCTCTGCATATAAATCTGACAGAATTACTAGCTGTTTATAAAGATTTGGCTCATTTTCTCCCATTTCTGTACAACTTGTTGGTTGTGATCAATTCTGACAACAATTATCTCATACATCACTTGGTCGAGTTTTTTTTTCCATGTTTTTTGAATTCTTGTTTTGGGCCTGCAGTCATCACATTCTTTTAATGCCATGTCATATACTTGGTGCCATGAATCTGGTCACAGATAGTATATTACACCCTGAAATATTCTACCCACAAAATGGTCCCTTGACCAGTAGGTGTTCAGCAGAAGGTATTCCCAGTTGGGTGCTTTGGAACTGATTGGAACCTCAGTGTTGTTCTCTGTGCCATTATGCTTCTTTCATTGCAGTCCATGCCATTCTGTTCCTTATATCATCTTTCCTTAAAACCTTTCTCCTCTTCCTTGTGACAAGTGGATGCCAGAGTTCAGATTTTTTCCCTCTTGATGCTTATCACATATTATATCTCACATCCTGTGTTATCTTTACTGTTCAAAACCTTGACAGCACATAAGAGCAATATTTCCTTCACTCTTATTTCTCTCCCTTTCATTTCTCATCTTTATTACCATTTTAATCCAGATCATCTTATGTTCCATCCAGAATCTCCAGTGTTAAGTGGCTCACACTGCTCCCTTCTGTTGTTTCCATTCCCATTTGTTTCTTCACAGGAACCCTTCAATTTCATGTAGTACTTTTACTGTTAGCCTTACAGGTCAGATTTGCATCTGATTCACCTGGCTTATTTTTCCCTATCCTTTTTTCCATCACCCAAATTTCAGTTCCCAGAGGGTACTGGTGTTGGTTGGACCTGGACCAGCTATGTGTCCTCACGCATGAATCACTGAAGTACCCTCCTCCTTCCACAGACTGGATGATTCATCCTAATGCTTCCTGATTCTGGACTGGAGTGGAAACACCACATTGCTGTTTGCCTTCCTACAATCATCTGAATGTCAGTTTTTGAAAGACAGGAATCAGTTGTGTTGGACACATACACACAAAGTTGTGGGTCATTGGAACAGATGATTTTCCTTCCTTTCAGTTCCCATGTCTGAAGTTAATAGTAAAGGACCCCCCTTCTTAATATAGGTTGGATATTCCTGTCATGGTTCTATTGGTGTTGGTTGAGGTTGAACCCTCCTTACAGTTTGCAGTGCCTTAGTCACTATACACCAGGGGTCCCTTAATTTAATTTATGGGATTCCTCCATTGTTTCTATCCTTCTAGCAAAACATCAGTTTTACATGCAAGGAGTATGCCAGACACAGATTTGGTACAGTCTCCCTCTGATGTGTTGTACAGCTTTACATACTCTTTAATCACACAACCCATGGGCTTTCTTTGGGTACTTTCTGAAAAGTGTTCCTCTAGGTACTGTAACACTAGTCCATTCAAAAGGTCAGTGTGGGAGTCTATTAATTGTGTGAGTGGAATAAAATAGTGTATCCTACACTGAAAATGTATTGCCAATATATTCATGCATTTTCTCACACTTTCCATCCTTTCTCCCACTTCCAGCACCTTTTTTTTTAATCTCAAAATGAAGTTAAGCTAAGCTGCATGGAAAGATTCAGCTGTGCTAGGAGTTAATTTATACTCCTATTGGTGGAAGGCTGTCACATACTCATTAGCATGCTATCACATCATATTTACCTTGTTAAAAATGTGGGAGTCCCAAGGCTATAGATGTGTGAAAATTTGTTCATATTGAGACCAGTACAAATTGAGAAAAACTAATAAGCAAGATGTAAAAATCTATTGGAAATGCATTTTCTTTGTAGGAAAATGTTCATTTTAGTTCTGTCAGCAAATTTAAATCAGCTAACATTTTTACATATCTTTTTAATTTTTCTAATTTTCAGTTTAATCACTCTTGATTTTCTTTAATTTTAAATCATTTCAATTAAAACCTCTTACTTACATTACTATACAAAACTGACAAGACAATATCATGTCATTTTTACCATTTCATATACCTAATTCTTGTATGTCATTACATAATGTAAATTTCAACACCATAGTAATGCTTCACTGATCCCTGTTGACAACTGAATGAGCCACGGTAAGAATACCTGTCATTCTTTATAGTATGCTTGTACCAAGGGTTTTGTTTGAATGAACATACTGATCAAATTTAGGGTCTAAAATAACTGTTATGGTACTCCATCCAGTGTGTTAACTATGTAGAAAGAATCTAGCATATGGTACTGGCATATGCTAGAAGAAATCAATTAGTAGTGCTCCACAAATAAACTGTGATTAAAACAATCTTTAACACTAAATATTAAGTTTTTTTATATGTTAGGGCATATAAAAAGTGTAAATAATTGTCAGTAGAGCAGATACTTTACATAAAAGCATTACGTGATACTGGTTGGACTTTCCGACAAATTGCTGCAGACGAGAAGTTCTCACTAAACACTGTCAAGTACACCTTAGATGGTGAGACCAAGACAGGTTGATATGAAAATAGGAAAGGAAGAGACAGAACACATAAACTTAGTGATACTGATGTTAATTATCTCTGTTTATGTCACCTTTGGAAATGAAGGTAGACTGACCCTGTCCTTAAGCATGAGATAAACAACCAGGTACCAAATGACAGAAAAGTGTCCATATCTTTGGTATCAAGAAGACTCCATGATTATGGAATACTTGTTTGTGTAACAGTTAAAAAAAAACCTTTCGTCATCAAATATTTTCAAGAGGCTGAAATTTGCTAAAAAAGTACACAAACAAGACTTGGTGGTGGTTGGAAAAGGGTGTTATGGACGCATGAGTCCAAGTTTGAAATATTTGGTTCAATGCATAGATTGTACAGGGTGCTTTTAAAGTCACTGTGCACTTATATATTTATTAACAGACATCTTTCAATATAGAATACAGGAGGTAAATATGAATGACAATTATAAACAATGTTGAAAGTGACCCCGTTGGCATCAATACAGGCCTGGATTCTTCTTATTTTGTTTATAAACACCACTATCAATTGCTTGCTTGAAATAGACTGAATAAAATATGATTACAGAACTGCACAGTGACTTACCAAACACCCTGTACATCCAGTAGAAGAAAGGTGAAATATACTTATCTCAATGTATAACATCTACCATGAAGCATTGGGGAGGCAGTGTGATGGCTTTAGATGATTTTCTGCTGAGGTGACAGGAGATATCTGCAAAACAGTTGTAATAATGGACCAGTGCCACTACCATCAGATACTGATCTGTCATGGCATACCCGGACCAGTGCCACTACCATCAGATACTGATCTGTCGTGGCATACCCTGTGGTTTGTGTATTATTGGTGAAGGATTCTATTACCAAGAAGATAATGACTAAACATTCATGCAACCTGTGCAGAAATTAAAATACTGCTGGTATAGGTATTAACACATTTACTAATATAGCACAGAACAATGTTTTGACCCTCCTAGGTCACCATCAGGTTAACAAAGAGAGAGTTTGCAACTGACTGTTGCTGGGCACATGTCTCAGGGATGAGAGTGTAAATGGGTACGGGAATGTAGGGGGCATTGCAGCTAGATGTTAGGTTATTAATTATTATAAGTTATAAAGTGTTCCTTTATATTGGAATAACTTTGGTTTTAGTTGTTGCATAACTATGGCTTTTTAAACCAATACCAGCCATTCTGAGATACATTTTTACTTCAAGTGGGTTTCTCGTCATCAAGAATATGCAGAAGTTACTTAACCAAGAAAGAAGCAGCTGGAGTCATTCATATGATACAGTATCCATCACAAAGCCCCACTCTGAACCTAATTTCACATATCTGAGATTTGATTGATCAAAAACTTGACAAATCAAAAGTTACTGCCAAAGAAACTTTATGGGAGTGTATTAGAGTCGTTTGGAGTAAAATCTCAAAGGGCACTTTGATAAAATATGCTTGAAAAACTGCAGTTATTAAAGCAAAAGTGAGACACTCAAAATGTTAACTGTTTGATGAACTGTAGCTTAAAACCTGATCTTGTTACTTTGTCCTAACACTTTTGTCCATTAATATATGTTTATAATGCTTTTTTTGTAAATTTAACCTTTATACCCTTAGCGAGCCTATCTTGAATATTTAAGAATGTATTTGAAAGAGTTTTCCACAATTCACCACAAATAATTATTGTCTCATTCCTTAAATTTATTTATTTTTTTAAATTTGGAACTAAAAATCTATATTCTATTTTTATATGCAGCAGAACATCAAATCTCATTTATCAGATATTTCTGGGTTGTCTTAAAGAGGATAAATAACAAAATAATTAAAGGGGTCAGAATAATTTAGTTATTAAAAGACTTGATGAAAGATTGAATTTGTTTGATGAAGTTAATATTTGTTATCAGTACTTTCATTTATTAGAAAATGATGATTGTGTCATCTTAGGATCTTTGTCTTGGTGTACAGTTGGTAAGGATCATGGTGGAAGAAACAGTGGTATTTGAGGGAGAGCTGCAGAAAGCCTGTGGAAATCAGGTATTTGATTATGGCCAAGTGATACCATTAAATCTTGACCCTTCATCTCATCCAAACATGTCAAAATGCTCTGAACTGCCACTGTTGTCCTCTGATGTAAGCAATCAATCCACGAAAGAATCTTTGTTAGAAGGTAAGAGTGAAGAAGGACTAGAAGAGTCGAAGCAAGATGATAGTGTCACCAGAAAGTCTATTGTTGCAGAATGGCCAGGTAACTATATCAAAGGTTACTCCCAACCCTTTTAATCCTTTTGTTGAACTATGTTATACAGTGTACACATGATATCTATTTGTACGTGTGCTTTGTGCCACAGAGTTTAGAATATGTGTAACCTTTCTTTACTTATATCTCTATACAGATGTATTTGTCTAAGAAATGTACTTTTCCACTCTCTGAAGGTTATATGTTGTGACAGAGTGATCTAATTAACACGTGTTTTAAACAAGATAACATGTTTTCTGAGTGGTTTTGGGATAAGCTCTTCCATTTTGCCACTGTTAAGCTGCTCGAACAAAACTAGTGGCATTTCTAGGAATTCTTATTTGGGGTTGGAAGGGAGAAAAGTGTTAGTTGGGTAAGAATTAAGTGCTAAACCATTATTAAATTCACAAGAAGGAAGTGTCTGCTTATTGAAGTTAACTCACACTTCTTCCTTCAGCTTCATAGCAGTCTGATGCTCTCTGAGATTACTGTTAAACTTACCCCTCATGTCTTGTCTGATTGTTTTGGTTCAGGTTACATAGTATGACTACCTGACCTTCCATAGAAGATTAACACTCTTCTGTCAGTGACAATCCAAATATAGGGAGAATCTAAACATCTTAAAAGATTTAATCTTGGTATCTCAGAAGAGGGATAAAACTTTTCAGTGGCTTTCTCACTCTATGTTAGCAAACATACATGATGTTTCTCCTTATTACTTCAGAGAAGTCAAACCTCTGAATCAAAAAACTCAAAACTTTATCTGAGAAAAGTTTAAATGCTCATTCCCAATGTGTAAATATCAAGATGTATGAATTACTTAACTGAAAGTAGTGAGTGTACAAATGTTTCTCAAGGTAATATTAGAATACTACTAAAAGATGAATGAATAACAGGTTTAAAGTTAAGGATTATTATGTGAAATCATGAGCAATTTTTGTATCTCAAGATGACTGGTATGGTTATTGAAACTTTTATTAAAATAAAGTTGAGAACAATGTTTTATCCTTCTTAGGTCATCTTCAGGTTAACAAATTTCACTTACTTTGAAACTGTAAGTAGTAAAAACTACAATGCACAGTTCCAACCAACTTGAAAATACTTTGCTATATTCAAATCCCTGTCATTTTTAACTGGATAAATGGATGGATAGGCAGATAACATTTAGAAGCATAAGCATTATTACAGATTTTAATAATCTCTTTCCAAAGAATGAAACAGAAGGACACTTTAAGTTGTGATCAGATCTTGCTATTAATAAATAGTTGCTATTTACTGTGTGGAGTTAGACAACTAGATGCGATGTAGTCCTATTCTGTAGAAAATAGTATTAGGTATACTATTTCTTACACAGAATATTTCAAGCCTGTTGATACCTGTATTATATGTTTTTATAACTTAACAGATTTTTGATAATTAAATAATACATCTTTATACAATGTTAATAGTTTAGTTTATTTAAAATTATTAGACTTTTCAGTTTTTAGAAATCATTAGCAGTTTAGCTTTTTAAAGTTTCTTTCTATTTGATTACTTTGCACTTGTTTTTTTTTCTTTTCACTATAGACTCCACGCACAGAAATAAAACCAATGATAGAAGTCCTACTTGTTCGAGTGTAATTCACAGTTTGAACATATCAACCAACAGAGCAAGTGGCAGGAATTTTTGGTATTGGTTTGTTCTGTTTTATGGTTTCTTACAGCTGATACAGTAATATATATTTCAGTGATATAATATTCTTTTTCTCTGAATTTTAATTTTAATTTTAATTTTGCTAAACTGTGGTAAATGAGCATGTGTAATTAAACTAATAACTTGTATTCTAAGGATGGCTGGTATGAGTATTAAAACTTTAATTAAATCAAATACAGAACAATGTTTTGACCATCTTAGATTAAAAAAGAAAGTTTCCAACTGACTGTTTCAAGACACATCTTAGGGATGAGATAGGTATAAAGATTTTCCTTTTCATTGGTTTAATTTTAGTTTCAGTTGTTGTATAAGTTGTGCTTCTTTGAATTTCCATTTGTTTCCTGACTCAGTATGTTGGTGTTTTCTATGGTTATGTTGCACTTATTTGATTTGCATTGTTTGAAAATATTAGAAAGTGTTGTTTGTGTTCTTTGAATCTAATTTCCATTTTTTGCTTCCTTCTCTAATAAAGAAGTCATGGCAGTTGTTGCATTGTATTTTATAAATTATGTTGGTGTTGTGTTTGTCATTGTAGTCTTTACACAGTATGAACTCTGGTTTTATACCTGGTTTTTAAATAATTTTGGTATTTACTGGAATCTGTGATTTATTGTAAGTTTTTTCTTTATGTTTCTAAGTCATTGTTGATTACATGAAATTAGACCCATGTTTTACTTAAAACATTCCAGCTTTATAGATCTGAAGACTTAACTGTCTCTACAAGACCCTAGTGTTATTTTATTTACTGTTATAAATTTTAGCTAATTCCAGTTTTGTTGTCTTAATTCTGTAAACATTTATCAGGTGCCACATATCAATTTTTAAAAAAGTGTGCATGTTTAATTTTTTTCTATACATGTACTTCTGATGTTATTGATGTTCTACTGTTTATAGATGTCTGAAAACAACCTAGGTTGGTTATAAAAACATTCTCTCAAATGTTTAATTAATGAAAGAATTGCTATTAATTACTTTACCTTTTATATTTTTTAGTAAACCAGCAAGTGGAAAACCTGAGAAACCAAGCTGGCTAAAATTTTCAAGCTTTAATGATGGTATCTTGATTTATGTTTTGTTCTATAATTTTGTACCAAATAATTAGTAACATTCACTAATGATATTAAAGTTTGATTTATCTTTAATAAATATATTTTCACTGATTTTAGGATCAGATAGGATTAGTATCAAAGATTTTATCATACAATAGGCAGTGATAAAAGCATGTTAACATCATTGTTACAAGGACAATGAGCAAAACACATTTTGTAAAATACCAGTGATGATTAACTCTCTCACTACAAGATCGGTTATATCGACCAACCTTGTAATAATTTTATGCTTATAGTTTTCACACTGCAACTTTTAATACAATATATGTATCTTCACAAAATGTGGTAGGCGTTTATTAAACCTTACAAATCAGGTTTTTAATGAGGTGTTTTTGCAAAGTATTTGTTCACAAATATATACATATATATATAAAACATTTTTTTTTATTCATCCAGGTACAAAGAAATTTTCATGTTGAGAGTAAAAATGTTTTTCTTCATTTCAAAAATCTCATACTTCATTTGCATAAAACCTACCGAACACATTTCAGATGTTTTTTTTTCAAGTAAAACTTCACATTTTATCTGTGATTTTCTCCAACTCTGTACACAGTCAGTCAAATTGATTGACCTAAAAAATAAATATCAATTATCCTTTTTTTTCTTTCTAGAATGTCTTCAAATTTCAATATGAAAATACATTTGTTTATCCTAAATAGCTTTAAATTTCTAATTGTACACATCTATTTATATTATTATCTTGTTGTTTTATTGCCCTTTAACTCTGTTTAATTATCATTCATACCATTATAAGTTGTAAATAACATGTAAAAAAAGCAGACAATGTCCTGTAAGTTTTACACTTTTTCTGGCTTTCTAACTATTCAACAAGAGTCATTAAAATTCATTTAAGCTTGTTAATGTGTTTTCCATGTGAATAAAACTTGAACTGGAAGTAAAATAAACAATATTTTGTTCAGAAAACAATTTAATATAATTCATTATGTGATTGAGTGAAATCATTATTTTTTATTAGTTACAGATAATATAGTATTAAATATAAGACTGGTAAATAATGTTGACAGCATTATAATGAATAATTTACTTAAAATTTTGTACTTCTTGGAGTGGTGGTAAATAAATTAGAGAAGATATACCTGTAGATATCTAAAGAAAATGTCACAATAATCCTACCATTTTTAAAAAAAATGCCTTATAAAATTAAGAAAGTAAAACTTCTATATCTTTAAAAAAATGGATTATTAGTTACATTTGTATACAATATTTATTGATATACCATGACAGTAATGTAGTTTAATTAGATGTTAAAAATAGCTCACTAAAACCTTGTAATGTTCTTAGAAAAAGATACCCATAGAGAGAGAGTTAACAATGAGTACACTTCCCTAGAATATCAAAGATGGTAACATTGGATACCAGTCAGGGGCATAGATATTTTACACTCGATGGGTGAGTGGGGGTGATTTTTGCAACCACTTATGTGGACTGTTCAATTGCAAATTGGTAATCTTTGATTACATGAACATGAAAGCTGTAAACATGCAGTCACAGAGTAATCTTGTTGTCACAATGCTTCAAGGTTTCCATGTAGGTTTGTTTAAGTGAGGTGTTGTGAACAGTTTTCAAAATGTTATTAGAATAAAGACAAATGTGTCACAAATTAACTGCCATATGAATTTATTCCTGCACACTGCACAGTATAAAAGATGGCCATAAAACTTGACAAGGTTACTAATAACTTTCATTGCAAGAATTACGTTTTCAAATATAAATAAAATTAGTAATTACCCTTGATAAGTTTTTGTTTACTGAAAAACTGTTCATGTTATTTGATAAAAATAATTAAAATCTCTTTGCAAACTCTTGAAATTTACACATCAATACAATTTAGCACAAAATTATTCATACTTTTCATTGAAGTAAGATTCATTTAGTCCTTTAGTCCACATATTCCCAAACGTAGAACTCCTTTGTAATGATCTGTTTATGAATTCTTTCATAAGCTCTTCTATATTTATCTTGTCAACCTCATCTTTGTCTTGTATTTGCCTGACCTCTGAAGCAAGACACCAAGTGTACCCACTGGATAGAATCTCAAACACATTCACAAGCTTCAACTGCATGTTGCATTATTAAATTAGTATTGTGTGCTCTGCAGTGAAAAAACAAAGCTGACTTTTTTCTCTCTTTTATTTTTGCCTGGCATCCACTGTATGCACCACTTATCTCAGCAGCTCCATCATAAGTTTGTGCTCTTAATCGTGACAGTGGTAAATTGAGTCTAGTCAGTACATCAAGTACAATCGAGAATATTGTTTCACCAGTTGTATTGGAAACACTGTACAAACCAAAAAATGTCTCATGGACGTCAAGGTTCTCATCTACGTATCATACACATATTTCTTCCTGTTCAGCACCTGTAACATCTTGAGTGTCATCAACCATTAATGCAAAGATTTTATTTTGCTGCACTTCATGGGCTATGTTCCTCAGTGGCTGAACATCTCCATTATTTCATTCTGAGCCTGGGGTGATGTGGATGTGGTTTTCTTTGACAAGTAGGCCATCAACTCAGGATCTTTTTCTTCCTGGAGCTTCATTAACTGCAGGAAGTTCCCCTCCGTATCATTATGTCCACGTAATGCTAAACCTTGATGTAATAAGAAACGTGAACTTCTGAATATTTTGGCTAGACTTCTTTTGCATTCTTCTTGCTGCTTCTTTTTTTCATCATGTAATAGACAGCCACTGAAGTTACATCAAGTGAATCTTCTGGAGATATTGCGAATCTGCGCTGAGAGGAGAATTGGTGTTCGTTGAATTTCTGTTTTGCCTTTTTCCAGTTGCAAAAACCAGTGGATATGAAGGTATACTCCACTGGCCTCTCTAATTTCCCTGTAAAAAGGCCTCTATTTTCCACTGTGGCACAATGAAAGTACAGCCATAGGAACTCATCAAACCACTTGCCCTGAAAGTTGGTATTTTAAGATTTTGCTTTCTGTCAGGGTATTAGTTGTGTGTCTGGATGATATGACTTTCCACACTGTATCTGTGGAGTGTCAGATTTTTCATTACTGCACAAACTTATTTCACAGCTATCTGGTGGTTCATGATGTGCAACAGTTGCACAAGCATTTTCAGACTCATCCTCTAATGAACATGGTATTTCCTCTGTATGGCAAGTTTCTATTCCTTTGCTTAAGGTTTTTGGATTATCTGCATCTGCATTGTCACTTGTACTGGTAACTGGCTTGCAGAACTGTCTAATATCGGAAAGTTTCAAACACTTGCTTGTCATAATTGGAATCTGTTTCCTAGATGACTCAACAAGCTAAAATACAGTCTTTATTGAAAAGCTCTAACATACAATGAATGAAGATAGAACAAAATGGAAGTTGGACTGAACTGTACAATGTATTTAAGTCGAACACGCGAACATCACAGTGACTACCGAGCAGACTGACTGCCTGGGCATCGCTGAGACAATAATGTGTGCTAGTTACAATACAGTTGCAAGTTTCTTGAAAAATACTTAAACAATTACAAATATATTCCTGTTAAAGCTCATCAAAAGGCAAACACGTTGTGATATAATGTCTATAAGCATGTCAATTAAATAAAAACACCTAAACAAAAACTAGCAATACAATTTGAGTAGAGGCTTCAGGCCGTTGAAATCGCTCCTTTTATGTTCTAATTATGCAACAAAATACAATATTTTTATTATCTATGATAAGAGAATATATTTTTCATTTACCATAAAGCACCAACACTTTATAAGAGGCATTGATAATCTAAAATGTCATGGATTAATGAGGGCCATAAACACATGTCTAATGAGCCCTGTTGTAAAATCGAAGCTCAGATTAAAGGGAGTGGAGGGGTGTGATGTAATGCGCGTCTGGATCCAAGCGGCCCGAACCTGTCATTAACTGCACACTAAACATACACTATGGTCAGCGGCTTTGGCAGCTAAAGAGAGTAAGGCATTTGACAATAAAACTGGCTAAACCTGCATAAGAACAAATGGCATAGGAAAACTGCACAATAAACACATAAGATTGATGCAGCTACAAGCTACAAATAGCCTGCCTAATCTAGATCACAGGAGTTTATGCTTGGGAGAAATATGTTCGAATTTCATGCTCTGTTCAATCTGTTGTGATGAAAATTTTACTTAATCTTACACTATGTACAAGATGTCGGTAGATTCTATGAAAGTGCTTGCAAGCCTTGCATGTATACTTAGACCTACTGAGTGATGCTTACAAACTATTGCTTAGATTGAAAAGCTTAGAAGCACACCTATATTAAAGATGTACATTTCGCCTACTGAAAAAGGCTACATCTAGGTCTAATTATGTAATTTCATTGGTAAGAACACAAGAATCACAAGAACAAACACAATTTGTAGGCCTATGATGCAATAAAACAATTCAACAGACCAAATTATCGGGGGGAATATTGTATGCACCATATCCCCACTTAAAATGAACGGGGTGTCCCCCCTCCCCCCAGGATCTACACCCTTGATTCCAGTGATGGCAACAATGTGTATACTTCCCTAGAATACAAGTGATGGTAACATTGTGTCACTTCCTTAGGATACTAGTGATGTAACAATGTGTGTTCTTTTTTAGAATACCAGTAATGATAGCATTGTGTACACTTCCCTGAAATACACCTGATGGTAACATTGGGTACACTTTCCTAGATTACCAGTGATGGTAACATTGGGTACACTTCCCTAAAATACCAGTGATGGTAATATTGGGTACAGTTTGCTTGAATACCAGTAATGATAAGATTGAGTACACTTCCATAGAATACCAGTGATGATAACATTGTGTAAACTTTCATAGAATACCAGTGATGTGTAGCAGCTTATTTCTTTGAGATATCTATATTTTTTTTAGGGGTTATCAATTGGGGCATAGTATTGTAAAATTTGCTTGTAAAAAGTGTGTTAGTAACAAGTGTTATGTAAGAAAATTATGTCATGAAAACATTTCAACAAAAGCAACT
>VWRL01001817.1:0-18928 GCA_011833715.1 Carcinoscorpius rotundicauda | reverse complement strand
AAAAAAGAAAACCGTGATGAGTCAGTCAAAGAGGTGCCACAAGGGCCCATAATAATAATCATGGAGGTGTGGCAAAAGCACAGATGCATAGACTCCCCAGGAGAGAGCTCACTCATCTAAAAACCCAAAGTCAATAAACTATTCCATGGGGCAGATCAAAGTCTGGTCAAGATATATGGCCTGCATTGAGGTTTACAGCATATAGTACATGACAGACAATAAGGCAAATGTATTAAGAAGTGACACAAGAAAAGGAAGGTATATGGTTTGAAAACAAAGAATCCTGGATCTGATACTTTTCTGATAGTTGATATAAGATACGACTGTGAAGTTTAAAGAATAAACCATAACTAAATGATCCAACAGGAGGGGTAGAAAATGGGAACTTGCCCAAAGTACTGCCAAAAGTTTGAGTACATTAAGCTGAAGTGAAGATACATCCTTGATCAAAGCGTTCAACATAAGGTTGTCATTCAGAGATGCCTCTCTTCCTAGTAGGAATATATTGGTGAAAAAGGCATAAGAAAAATTTGGGTGGAACTAGGTGCACATTTATAGTGGTATCGAAGTGATAGACAGCCACTCAGAAATGTCTGTGAGACGAGAAACAGTAGGTCCAAAGGTTCCTGTGATTCATTACACTGGTTGCACAAGGGCATTCAGAGATGGTTGATATGAGCATGGCCCAGTGGAATAAACAGTTTCAGAAAAGCTATCGTTACTAAAGACAATAGAGTCTCTCAGGCAACACGAGTAGGACATGCTCACATCCCAGTGAGAGAATGTTCCATCATTTGCAGATAGACAGGTTAAGATTCAGCCCAGCTGAGAAAGAAGTAGAAAAAATACTCCCAGAAAAACAAGGTATTTGATGGGATAAGAAAGAATTTAAAAGTATTGGCAAGACAGTTTCCTACAGAAGGAAAGTATAAAGGTAAGACTTTTCCTGTTAATGGGACAGAAGAAGCCAATCATCCATGTGATAATGAAATTTATAGAGCAAGTTCTTTCAGTTGGTACATAAAAGCCTTGACTCTTCTGTTAAAGACATAGGAGATCAATGCAATGCTAAAAAGAAAAAAAAGATCCCTGAACTGGAAGGAATGATTTCAAGAAACAAATTTGAAATCTTTAAGACTCAGCATTGGAATAGAAGAAACATATCTGAGACGTCACTCTTGCTCATCCAAGTTCCAAGGAAAAGAACTAACAAAGAGTAAGAATTTTCCATGCAAAATGAGGGATGACCACCTAGCAGATGAAAGTGGAAAGGTAGATTACCAGCCTCCAGTCCTTAGTTTTATTGGGGACCACAACAGGTGAAAGTAAGACCCTCTCTATGACTTGTTTGTGCAATAGATCTGGCACAGTGACTTCTAGATATTGAAGATAGATGTAATTGAGAGAGAAGTGAAGTTAACCAGCTATTACTGAAGAAGAATTGAAGGGACAGTCCATGAAAACTGACAAGTATGACCCATCTAACTGCAGATAGTTGATAACAAGATGTGCATATCACAAAGACCAGCCCCCATGACAACTGAATCTGCTCCATTGTCATTGATGAACCCAGAAAGTCTGACACTGGCTGAAGAGTATTGAGTAAAGGATAAGATAGAAAGGGTAAAATATAGAAGTGGGAGGAGTATAATGATCCAAGTAAACAGGGAAAAGTAGTAGTGCAGACCATGGCAGAAAGGAGAAGGGAACAGGAATTGCCTGAAAATTCAAGTAGGGCTCGATGAATTGTCTCTTACATGAAGTGAAGAGAGGAAGGTATAAAACACAGAAAGTAGTTATTAAGCAAAGACAAGAGAACTAAGCACTGGAGAGTGAAATCTACCTCAGTGGGCTTGTTCTAAACAGGCAAAAGAGATTTCAAGGTCTATGACTCTAGAAGGAGGAAGTTCAGTTAACTTAGGCCATGATAAAGGAATTAGAAAGCAGAAGGACAAGAATAAGATCACTGACATGGGTAGATCTATAAAGGAAGCAATATGATATCATTATCAGAAGATGGGAAAAGATAAAAATTATTTAAGTTGGGAGTTGTGATGTAGAGAATGGGAAATACAGTAAGACATTGGAATAAGAGATAGAGTTATAAGGTCCAAATAGCATGAGGATGTCTGAAAATTCTCCTCAACGACAAAAAACGTTCTCAAAGCATAACCAGAAGGGGGAAACAAACAGTAAAAGTTGTCTTTCTCATCATATTCCTTCTCAGAATGAGGGGAAATAATTCATGGCTGCATAATAAAACCTACTACCCTTTGCACAATGGCTATAATGCCATTTATGATTAACATGTCTTCAGTAGCCAAATTGAGAAAGACTATTGCAAGGTTATTCCTCATCTCAGCAGATGCCAAAGTTGCATGAACTTGAAAGTTTATAGTTTGATAAACTAAAGAAAACAAAGTTCCTTTATTAGATTGCAAACCTCTGTAAGTTATGAATACAACAAAATGCATCAAATATACATAGTGCTAAGGAAGATTAATGAAGAATCTCAGTGCACAGGAAGGTTATGTCATGCTCATATTAGTGGAGGGCTTTTATTACATAATAACATTATTATGTAATGGTGAAAATCATGAGAAATCTAGTGAGTGTTGATAGAAGTTGTCTAAAGAATTGTAGAATGCAAATCTCTAAGGCAGATGCACAAGAAAGATTGCTTTCTGTGTGAAGAGGTAGGTATGGTCTCAGAAGTAAGTCATCTTTATATTAATTAATGTGTTATTGTGAAAAGTGTGAAATATCTAAAATATTTATCAGTGTTAATATAATACAATTCAGAAAATGATGGTTTAATTTAACACAAGTTCAATAATAATGTGAATTTACTGAGCTTATTTGGAAATATGCAATCTATTTTGTTGATTTTAAAAGTAAAATATACACAAAACTTTACTTCAAACACATTGATAATAGCAAAACAATTATGTCATTATTTGAAATGTTGTGGAAAGGAAAATATAATTTAAAACTAAGCAATTACACAAGGAAGAGTGGAGTGGTCCACAAATGGCATCTAGCACATGAGTGGCATGTGCATTTATGTTAGCAATTTGCTTACAGATGTGAAGTGTGAAAGTTGGAGTAAAAGTTACCAATGAAGTGGATGTAAGGAGGGGTATTCCTAACAGTTGGCCAGACTTCTATAAAAATTATATATCAGTGGTGAAGTGAAGGTGACAACAGCTGAGTTCTTAGCAGGACATATTAACGTTATAAAATATAAACAAATCAAAAAAACAATTAACTGTGTTTTTCTAAAAACACAGTAAACATTACTTAGTATAACAAGTTTCTATTACACTATCATTTGAAACATAATCCTTTTTGGATTTTTTCATGTATATATCTATCTTTATGTGTATTTTTCTTTAAGAAAACAATACACACACATACATATGCATATGATTATATCTGTACTTAAAAAAAAAATTGAGAATGACCATTATCTATGTAACAAAAAATAATAATTTTTTGCAGCTTACTTTAACCACAAATAGAGTTAGCTCACATTCCTGTCAAATGAAATGTATGTGTATCATCAAAAAACTAATTTATTTGTTGTGGGCCTGGACTATAAATGAAATATTCAGTTCCAGACTAGAAAGAAGACTGAATATTGTTTGTGAGTTTGTGAAATTTTAGTATATAAATAATTATTTCTCATAACTATTTTTAATAACTGTTTTTATAAATTTTATTGTTTTTTGTTCTTTTTGTATATCAAAATTGGTTTGTGTTAAGAAAGAAACTTGCGTGTATTAATCCTGTTGGAAAATATTGTAAATTTAATACATAGTGACATTTAATTATCTTCTAAATTAAAATTTCTAGCTATTTGAAATTGTAATATGTAATGTAATTAGTTGTAGACTAATAGATAAATTATAATATGTAACATATATAATAAATGTCAATATTATTTTCATTTCTTACCTTGGAGTTCATCAACTCCGGAGTGCTTTTTGGTTTGGTTAAAGCTTTATCTACAATTTGTTTGTACTCATCACAAATCTTACAAGATAAAAACTTATACATGTAATGCCATGTTAGTTAAAATTAAATAAAATTAGGCATTTATGAAGAAAACTCAAAAACTGCATGTTAAATATACAGAGCAATCAAACAATTTCTCTTAAGTGTTTAGTTTTTTCATATCTGTACAATCAAAGTGTAATTTTTTAACAATAAATCATTACTTATTGGTGTTCTTGTGTGTCAAACACATCTGCAAACACAGGTATCTTAACCTTCAGTGTATACAGTGTAACATGTGGTTTCATACATTTACTGCTACAGTAATTATATCTCATACACTAAGCCAATAATGTACAGACTTCTATTGCTTACTTGTGTCAAAGAGGCATTAAAGACAGGAAGTTCAATTCCAACAGCTGTTCAGCAAACTTATTCCTTTCAGCAGCCATTTTATTCAAAAAATCCTCCACAATAAGCAGTTTGAACATTCCAACTGGAACAGCCTCTTGTAGCAAACCTGATAAAATAAATATCAGTTGGACTGATACATTTAGCTTGAACAATCAGCCACCTGTCAGTTTATACCAGCATTCCAGTGAACTGTCACTGTCTGGGTTATTGTATCTGCCATGGATGAAGTAGTTTGAAAAAAAAACCTGGTACTTACACTCCAGTCCTCTTCAATCATCAGACCCACAAGCACCGGTTCATAATTACGACCTACTTCATCCTCTTCAAATGACTGTGCATTGGAATTTTGTAAATTACTTGCAGTTTCATTCAGAGTAAAACTCTAAACAACTTTGCTATCTTGTTGCCATAATAGTAACCAAAACAAGGCACTGCAGAAATCTCAGGTCATGTGAACTGAAATTTTAGTAAAAAAATACTTTCTACTATTTGAAAGAGGGAAACACACATGCAAGATCATTGTACAATACTAAAGGACTGTTTATCTGTTTGCTTACACACAGTTATAGCATCTTTGCTGATTGATGTGTTAACACATCATTAGTGCCTGATTAATAGAAATGACTCATTAGTACTTCATTGGTGATGAACATGTTAATCCAACAATAAGAGTAAGGCTTTTCTCAACTGTACAGAATTTCCAGTCATCGTGTAAGTCTATTATTATGTTTATTAGGGTGAAAACCTGAAGGTGAAGAATAGAAGTGATATAAATAAACAAATGAAAAAGGTTATAGTTATTACCATGAAATAAGACTTTATTAGTTAAAATAAGTTTCAGTTCTATATCAACAAAAATCATAAATAGCAAGAGTACTACAAATGACTCAATACAATCTAATTATTTTAGGATTTCATTTTCTAGTTCATTGATTTACAATAGTAAGTATATTTTACAATTTTTTTATACTGGTTGACTTTCATTAAGGTATTTTATTTTAATTATGATCTGTAATAACTGATGTAGTTCTAAACTAGTTGGCTTTTGACAATAACATACATAATTTTTGTAAGGGTCAGATATGTTTTAAAATTGTCTTTCACAAATTATCAGTGTTACCTTTTAACTGTTTTGAATATTTGTAGAGAATAATAACCCAATAAACAATAGATTCCTACTTCCTTCTGTTTAATAGATTTTACAAAAATACAACTTAACAACTTATGCATCATTTTTTATTTATCTTTTTTATGTCAGGATAGTTTATCAACTTAAAAATGTTTTAATAAATTTATATAATGACTATTGTCAAGTACATAAGATAATATGTCAGATTAAATAACTGTGAAGGTTTTTATTAGTGTAAATTAATATTTATTGTGCAATAAAAGAAGGCTACACACTTTTTAAATTAACAGTATGTATCTAATACCCTCTCATTTTGTGCTTATTGTTGATAAACTGATTAGATTAGATTAGAATTTATAGCATTAAAAAAGTCTGTGCTTAAATTTTTTATGGTGTTACCTTTTACTTTCTTCCTGGTTCTCATTTGAGATGTCATTCAATAACTTTTACTAAAGGATCTCTGTTTGGCTAGCTAAAGACTCGTTAAGTTCCTGAAAATTCAACTGGAACATTCTGAGATCAACAATTTTGTCTGCAGTGTACATAAATTTGTTGATCCAGGATTTATACTCATAAACCTGTTTTCTCCATACTTCAAAGCTGCTCTCAGACTCAAGCATATTAAATAGTGATTTTTTCAGTCTAATGAAGATGCATTATTGGGAAATAAAAAAATAATAAACTAAAAAATACATAAAAAATGTTATCATAAAACTGTTTTTGAACAAAATTTACAGATTTAAAACATATTTTAGGATAGCAAAAACTATGTTAGAATTAGGACCTCCTTCTGTTACACACCTTTTTCTTTTCTTTACTAACATCTCTAACTGAACACTTCAATGAATGAAGTTCTTAAAAATAAGTTCAAACAGTGTTAGGTAGTGCAAATCAAAGACCTGCATATCAGATAACAAGGTTCTTGAAATTTCAGTGGAAAAAAAACTAGAAGGTTTCTGTGGAAAAATTTAACATCTAATAAACTTAATAAAATATCACATTAAAAGTATTCATACATGTCTAATAATGTAAATGAAGAGAATTTATCTTTACAGGAAAACTTTGCAATAAAAGAAAAAAAAGCATAAATATGACTTATTGCAAAAGTTTTACTATACCAAAGAAAGAAAAATAGTTTTTTGAATCAATAATAAAAGTGAGTTTGGTAAACCTTAAACACAGAATTTTAAATTGAAAGGCCCCCCAGTGGCACAGTGGTATGTCTGCGGACTTACACACTAAAAACCGGGTTTCAATACCCGTGGTGGGCAGAGCACAGATAGCCCATTGAGTAGCTTTGTGCTTAATTCTAAACAAAATAAATTCAAAATGCAAAAATATTATTTTTTTAAAGTTCAGAAGTTAACATTTTTCATACACTGAAAATGTATTATAAATAGATACTTACTTTGTCTTACATAAAGCTATCTCAACCTTTTTCTGCCCTCTAAGCATTGTAAAACATTTTCATGATCAGCCTGCCACTTAATATACTTCACCAATGTCACATCATACCTCAACATGTACACATCATGTGAATACTCTCCACTAATATATCACATCACCTACGCTTGCACAGCTACATCCCTCTGCTATTGTTATTCAATCCTCACTTTCATGGCAGGTTATAAAAGAAGAATGCCAGCCAAGGGTAGAGGAAGTAAGCAGCTATCAGAAATGCATTTTCAGTGCATGAAATATGTTAACTTCCAATATGGTCTTACCTCCTTTCATACAAAACTTGAATTCAACACTGCAAAGTTTTAGTATACAATGTGGGAACCAAGTGGAAAGTGACTCCCCAGAATGAATGTTTGTGCTTTGAGATGAAAATGAAGTATACTTATGAGGTACCATACTAACTTCTGGAACAGGTATGCTCTTTGCTCATGAAGTAAGAAATGAATCTGACATAGGTGTAATCCACAGTAAAATATAAACAGAATTAGCTACATACACGTGAAATGTCAACCAAACAAATGAGATTTCACGACTTGTCTTTAGCATTAGAAGGTTGATGATGAAAAAAAAGATAAATCATGACATAAACATAAATGTGGCTAAGCCACATGGACTGTGTTATCTATATATATATACGTAACAAGCCTAATCATAAGGTTGCAGGAATTAAGAAGTGGAAGTTAGCTTCTGGCTGAAACTGGACAAACTCCCAAAACTAGCATTACAGGGTCTTGGTGTTGCCTCAAATCAACCTCATGAACAAAGCAATATCTGTAACCAATGTCACGAACAGAAATCGTTCATCACCCTATCATAAATACAGGAAAGAGATATCCAGCATCTGGAATTATTAGGAAGATTTGGAACACTTACTCAACCATATGAACAGTGCAATTATGTCCTGTATCTATCACTGAGAAGCAGGTGAAGTCCCCCAAACTCAATTGTAGGAGCTGGAAAAGAACCTCCTGAAACCAGAATTAATAAGAATAGGAGTCTCTACAATAAACAACTATAAGAATAGGAGAGTGTCATCCTGCACCTAGTTTTAAGAGGAGGATTCTGTATAGGCTGGGCCTGCTCCAACTTATTTGTTACTTTATTTTGACAGCAGTCCACCAGATGAAAAGCATCCAGAGGAAATGGAAGGAGGGAGATCAGCCTTGCCCTCTTCTAACTGGAAAAGTAAATTTCTAGTCTCACTCATGATCAATCTTTTCAGAGACTATGAAATGGGTAAGAACTCCCATGTTACACTGAAAGAAAAAAAGGGGGAATTAAATGTGGTGGGGAGTTCAGAGGACCATCACACTAGAGAAAGTACAATGGGTATCTTTAATTCCCTACTTTTAAAAGCATATCACTCCCAATTAATGCAATGAAAAGGTCAGCAAGCATGGGTGATAATCCCCTTCTGCTATACTCAGGAAGTCCATGAGTGATGGTCTCCAAATGATATATACATATACATATCACAGAGTATGCTACAAATGGTCTTGTTGAAACATCCCATTCTTACAGTGAGTGTTATAATGTAATCATGACGTCAATAGTGCACATCTGACCAGGCAAAAAGATATGACAAAATGATGAATAAGGTGAGAAAACACATTGTGAAGGTGGGGGCCTTCCTTGAGGAGTTAGAATACACCAGCCTAATGAGTTATTATGAAAAATGGAAGGTTTCCAGGGTATAAAAGTTGGGAAATTGAACCTCAAAAGTAGTCAGGAAATACCACATAAAATCATTAGGTGGGAACTAGACAAAAGCTGATCAGCATCAGCACCAGTGAAAGATGAAAGTGATAGTCAAACAGCATCCATGAGCAGCACAAATCTTAGGGATGAAAGACCAGTTAAGCAGTATGACATAAGAAAAATGGTAGAAGAAGTGGGTAACATTGAAAACAGAAATATCTAATTTGTGATTTCCATAAGTAATGAGGAGAAGAAAATAAAATCTTGAGGGGGAAGAGAATGATCGAACATGAAAATGAAAGTTCAAAGGAAGAATGGTAAAGATGTAAAGAATCACACTAAGATCCCAATCATGCATATTAAAGGAACATAGAGGATACATGATTTGAAATAATAAAAATGGAGAGAAATGAAAGGGAAAGAGAAAACCTGCAGAAAAGGAATGTGTTTGACAAGTCTATCAGATATCAAGAAATGACCAACGTGGAGAACGCTTTGTCAAACAACCAGGTGAAGAACAAGGAAAAAGAATGAACAGAAAGGTAGAAAGGAAGAAACTCACAACAAATAGATCAAAGTCTTAAGGTATACTCTCACCTATGTGGTAAATGGACATGAAAGAAGGACTAAGGGTACAAGAAAAAAAAAAGATGTAACACATGGAGTCAATCCCTGGGCTGAAACAATGCACCTTACAAAAGCCATGTGTGAAGACAGAGTGTGGTGACATCTGGACGAACAATATATAACTGAAATCAACAGAATACAGGTTTAAGGGCAGACAAAGGTTATACAAGTGAAGGCTGGAGCAGTGAGAATGATGGTTATATTGGCCAAGACAGAACCACTACTAGAACAAGACATGGTGTGGTTTGGAATAAAAATAGAACTCTTGAAAGAATATCATATAAGATAGTAAGCATAATTGTGAAGAATTCTCCAAACTTGACTGAACACGACTACCCCCCAAAGTTAGTGGATAATAAACAAAAGAAGAAAGAAAAGGAAATTTGGTGACCCAGTGGAGAAAGGCATAAATGAGATATCTCCAACTGAGAACATATCCACCTACAGGCCTGTAGATAAAGAGACTATTCCATATGTAGAATCTTGTTGGGAGGAGATAATAAATCCACTACCAGATTTAGGAGAAAAGGCAAGTGAAGACCACAAAGTGGTAATTGTGGGCCCAGAAAAGAGATTTAGGATCTGAAAACACAGAGACCTTGAACTGTTACTTCCTGGCTCTGTGATACGAGTTACTACAGTGAAGATGTCAGAATGTAACATTACCACCCACTCCATGATAGAGAGAGGAAGAAAGTAGGATAAAGCTTGATGAACTGCCAAAGACTTGAGAATGGTGATATGGAAAGATGAACTCCAAGATGTAGATTACAAGGATAAAATGACATTAATTATTATTATTATTCTTGACTTTTTGGGTGGAGGATGTCTCTCTAAATGTTGTCTTGGGTGGAGGCAATAGCAGCAGAGGAAAGAAAGGCCGGGACCTGTCCCGAAAGGAAGAGGTTGAGCAGATGTGAACATGAATATAATTCAAATCCAGATCAAGTCAAACGGCACGATTCAGGGTCTGGCAAAAGAGTTGCCTGGGCTGGGATCTAGAAATCCAATGCCAAAAGATTTTGATTTTGGGGGAAACGGGAGTGCCCCGAGAAAACCCACTTTCACAGGACAGGCGCCGAAAGTTTTGCCTGTCGTGTGCCCTGTATCTGAAAAAAAAAAGGAATTCATGTTAATGACATGGATTTTATTTATTTAGATTCTTTGTTGAGTAGATTGTGATTCTTGAAATATGTTGTAAGGTGAAATGTATTTTATTGGTGCGCTGGATAATTTGTGTAGTGATGCCGTTAGCTTGTTTCTATTTTCTGCTTTTAGATAATATTTGAGAGAAAGTTCTGTTATTCTATCTCTTATAGTTGGTAAATTGCTGATTTGGTGTAGATAATTTGTTGGTGTAAATGATGGTAGACTGAATGCAGATTTTAATATTCTGTTTTGTTGCACTTGGATTTTCTGGAGTGTGTTGTTTGACATATTGTATGTTACTTGACATGTTACTTGTTCGGTGCGCATTTCGATTGTTTACCAGTTATAGTCTTTAGATATGAAATCCTTTTTTCTGATTGATGAGTGTATATTGTTTATATGTTTTTTCCATGTTAGTTTTGTGTCGAAAGTGACGCCAAGGAATGTGATGTTTTTGCTCATGTTAATGGTTGTGTTTCCAAGTGATAGTTTTATTTTTTCTAGATTTTTTCTTTGCTTCTTTAGTTTCCTATAGAAGGTGATTGCTTGTGTTTTTGTTGGATTTAACACGACTCTCCACTTGTTGCTCCATGTTGAGACGTTGTTTAGTGATTCTTGTACGCGAGACATGGCCATTACTGGGTTTCTGGAGGTGCTCCAGATTGCGATGTCGTCTGCGTATTGTGAATTGTGTGTATGTTAGATTTGGAAAAGGTATGTCACTGACGAAAATTATGTATAGAAGTGGAGAGAGGACTGATCCTTGGGGCACTCCTGCCGTTATATTAAATGATTTGGATATAGTTTTATTGACTTTTATTTGTGCTGTTCTATTGGTTAAGAAATTTGAAATCCATTTGACTATCGTGGGATTTATTTGAAGGTGATTTAGTTTGTATATGATAGCGTTGTGCCATACGCTGTCGAATGCTTTTTTGACAACTAGGAATACCCCGATGGTTACTTGATTGTTGTTGTAAGCTTTGTAGATTGATTCGGTGAGTCGTGTGAGGTGATCTGTTGTTTGTCTATTTTTTCTGGAGGCATTTTGAGATTCTGGAAGGATGTTATTCGATTCGCAAAAATGGAGGGGACGGTTGGAGATAATTCTCTCCATCAGTTTGCCAAGGCAGCTTAACAGACTGATGAGGTGGAAATTATCTGGATTTGTTCTATTAGTTTGTTTCTTAGGGATCGTTGTTATGGTAGCTTTTTTCCACGTGTCAGGGTAGTACCCGGTCGCTAGTGAAATGTTCATGAGATGTTGTAAGTAGGACAGTGGAGGTTTTTTTCAGAAAATTGGTATTTGGTCATGTCCGGAGAAAGAGTTCTTAAAGTTTTTGATATTAATTTTTAGTTCGGTTATGGTTATTTTTCTATTGATTGAACATGAGTATGCTTGTAAAAGTAATTATGCATCGGCCGGGAATCGAACCCGGGCCGCCCGCGTGGCAGGCGAGCATTCTACCACTGAACCACCGATGCCTCTTTTGTGTTGTGCGGTTATAAGCCACTTGTCCCTCTCAGAAGATCGACCGACACGTGTGATCAGTCGTCTATTTGATAGGCTATAGTCTCGTTCGTTATCGGAATTAACCAGACAAATCGCTCCACCAACTAAGAACGGCCATGCACCACCAGCCACTGAATCAAAAAAGAGCTCTTAATCTGTCAATCCTTCCAGTGTCCGGGCCGGGTGAGTTTCTCCGTGTTGAGTCAAATTAAGCCGCAGGCTCCACTCCTGGTGGTGCCCTTCCTTTAAGTTTCACCTTTGCAACTATACTTCCCCCGGAACCCAAACACTTTGGTTTCCCGGAAGCTGCCCGCCGAGTCGTTTGAGGAACTCAGGCGGATCATTTTCACGTCAGAATGGTCCTCCAGTGGTACCACAGAGTATTATACATACACACATATCTAATCTTTCAGTGTCACTACAATAATAACAGAATGTATGAGCCTATTTCACTAGTGGTATGAAAATAATAGGAATTTCCTCAAAAATCTTCGACAGAACATTCGGGCTACCTTTAAAAGAGACTTATTTTTTCACAGCCTTCCTTTTCCAAAGTTAAAACTGATAATCAACAGAAGGGGATTTTTCACATTTATTAGACAGTCAAAATTTTCCTATTTGTTCACGTTATTATTTCACAAATATATAGCAAAATGAACTGTTTCTTTTGCACTAAAACTGAAACAGACAACTATACCAAATGCTGTGAATGTCCATGACCTGTCTAAAAGTTGATTATTTTTCATTTTCGTTGTTACAACTGGATAATAAATGTGATGTTGTAACCACGGAGATCAACATCGGATTGTTCTGAGGGGTTGCATGTGTACATGACGCGTGTTAACACCAAACCTGAGAAACAAAGAACTTTGGGTCAGTACATAATTACAAGACACAAAGCTTTATTTAAAACAGTTTTAGTCGTATTTGTTGTATTTGAAAATGCTGCTTTTTTACTGGTAGTTTTATTACGTGTTCACTGAGGGTTGTGTCTTACTCTAGACATATTTAACTATTACTGTGCATTAGAAAAAGCCAACGTATAAATAATTAAAAAGCACAATTTAAACTTTATAAATATGGATTAACTGTAGCTGTTAAGTTGTTGGTGTAGCTACCAGAAATATCCAAAACTTTCTCTTATACCTTGCTAAACATTTTCTGATTTATTGTAGAAACAACTTGGAAGACCGTTCCTGTATCTTTAAGTGATAGAAACTATATGTCTTATGAAAGGAATTTCAAGCAAGTGTTTTTTGTTGACAATCTTGATCCTGCAATAGAAAAAGAACAATTAAACAGACTGTGTTGTGGAGAACAACTCAGGGTAATGGATATATGTTTCAGGTAAATCTGTATGTTAGAAACAGGAATCAGCTTTAAAGGAGAATCGTAAATATGCTATTTAATTGTACCAAATATGAGCATGTTTTTTTACTGTAAGTTACATAAATAGCCTTAATGTACGAAAAAATTAGCATGGATTAGTGTTCATTGTCAATGACTTCATTCACAAGTGTCTTACATTATTCTCGTGTAGATGTCTTTATTTATTCATACGTGTACTTGTCTGGTGTTTCTTACCTTATTGATTTATACTTATCTTCTCTCTTTACAAGAATTTGTTTAATGTATCTCACTTCATTCATATGTCCGTGTTCAATGTCTCTTACTTCATTCACTTGTAGGTGTCTACTGTTTCTTACTTTATTCGTGTACATGTGTGTATTCTTTGTTTACATATACATTTTAATGTTTCTTACTTCATCGAAATGCACATGTCCACTTATTCATGCTCATTTGTCTTCTGTTTTTTATTTTATTTATGCATATTTGTCTACACTCTTTATTTCAATACACGTGATCAATGTTTCTCATTTTATTCAAATTTAAATGTCTACTGTTTCTTACTTTATTTATATACATGTGTCTACTCTCTTTGTTTATATGTATGCATTCAGTGTTTCCTACTTTATTGATATCTGGATATCTTTATTTACCTTTAAGTGCCTACTACCTTTAATTACGTCTATCTTCTCTGTTTAAAACTGGTACATATTAGCTCGTACCTCACGTAAATGTGAATTTTTTCGTATTAATAACGTTCATACAATAAAATAATTAATTTACTCATAATAAAATTAAAAGTGGACCAGCCGATTGACCCAAGAAGGGCCACCTAAAGGCCTCCCGTCTACAAGAATTCAAGGCCAAAGTGATGTGTTACGGTTGGATCCATCAACCACAAGGATCCTCTCCTCCCCTTCACGGGTCGCCACGCACGGCAAAGACGTGAGTGGATGTTTTGATCCCAGAGGAGGTAAACTGAAAGAACAGAACCTTCCCTGGGAGGTCTCCTCACCACATACAGGAATTCACACCGAGGGGTTAAAATATGGAAAATCATGTTCCAAGCTTATTTGTAAAAACAGTGAGATTTAAAATATGGAAACTCATGTTACAAGCTCTGTTAAAGAACAGCTGTAATTGAAATATGGAAACTCGTGTTCCAAGATCTGTTAAAGAACAGTGTGATTTAAAATAAAGAGATTGATGTTCCAAGCTCTGTTGAAGAACAGTAGGATTTAAAAAAATAGAAACTCTTATTCCAAGATCCGTTGAAGAACAGTGGGATTTAAAATACATAATTTCATGTTCCAAACTCTGTTGATGAACAGTGGGATTTGAAATACAGAAACTCATATTCCAAGCTCTGTTGATGAACAGTGGGATAAAAACAAGGAAACTTGTGTTCCAAGCTTTGTTGATGAACAGTGATATAAAAATAGGGAAACTCATGTTTCAAGCTCTGTTAGAGAAGAGAATGATTAAAAAATGAAAACTTGCGTCCCAAGCTCTGTTGATGAAGAGAGGGATTTAAATATGGAAACTCATGTTCCAAGATCTGTTGAAAAACAGTGGGATAAGAATATGGAAACTCATGTTGCAATGTCTGTTGAAAAATAGTGGAATTTAAAAAAATGGAGACTCGTGTTACAAGCTTTATTGAAGAATAGTGGGATTTAAAGTGTGCAAACTCATATTCAAAGCTCATTTAAAGAACAGTGAGATTTAAAATATGGAAAGTCATGTTCCAAGCTCATTTGAAAAACAATGCGATTTAAAATATGAAAACTCGTGTTCCAAGCTCATTTGAAGAACAGTGAGATTTACAATATAGGAACTCATGTTCCAAGCTCTGTTGAAGAACGGTGGGATTTAAGAAATGGAAACTCGTATTTCAGGCTCTGTTGAAGAACAGTGGGATTTAAGAAATGGAAATTCGTGTTCCAAGATCTGTTAAACTTCAAGATGAAAATAACAACAACAATTAAAAAGAACGAGAATGATTTAGAATTAGTTTCTGCATTTCATCTTGTTCGTGCATTTTCTTGTTTAGCGCAAAGCTTTAGAATTTGCTCTCTTTACTCTACTCTCCACAGGTTATCGAAAACCAAATGTTAACGTCATAACCTACAAAGTTTACCGTTTAGTCAATACTGGGCTAATATTTCGAATTACGGCCCTTTATTTTGAACCGCGTTAATTAAAACGCGGAGTGATTATACGGTTTAATTGATAAATATACTTTTGCTATAAATGCCCGTGCCAAAACTGAGCACGTGAACGAGGAGCCACACACAGCCTTATCATCAAACTGAAGTTCTGAGAATTACAATAAAAAAGACATTCTTTTTCAAATTACTGCAAGCACTTTCAATAATATTTTGTTTTTGTTCTGTTTTTTTTCTTTTAAGTTTCATCGTAATTCTGACAACAGGGCTGAAAATATTGTTTGAACTTTACATAAACATTTATAATACTTTTTAGTGTATGAGGAGTTTTATATATATACATATAGTCGTTAAGATATTGCTGGAAACCAATGTTAAACAAGTAACATTATATTAATCAAGACTGATCTTTCAGGGTCGAAACATGAATACTACTTGTAATTATAGTATATTACATCCAACAAAGTTATCTGGCATTCTAACTTTATTCGTTTGTGATTCATTAAACATTTTACTTTTTAAGGCATTAAGATTTGATACTCTGTGCTGCGTGTAATAAATAAGTGTAAAATTACCTTTATAACTCCATTACGTAGCTATATCACTACGTGTAACAGATGTAGCTCTTATTTACAACGTTTGTTTTTTATATCGGGCGTATTGTTACTGCTACGCAAGTAAGATAGCACACTACTATCCTCCCTATACATGCGACGCACTGCTATTGGCTAAATATTGTCACGTGAATAAAAGATTGTTTAATCTCCTTTGGACAAGAAAGAAAATCTACGTTCAATAACACTTAAATGAATCTTATGAAAACGTTTGGTGAATGTGTATAAATGTTTATAATTTGTTTAATGTATTAAATAAAATACTTATTCAGTTTTTTTAGTTTCATAAGAGTTGACGCTAATCACGTGATCATTCACACAAAAAATAATCCTTTTAAACCGGTTGTGAAAATGATCAGAATCGTTTCATGGATTTGTGAATTACTTAAATAGCCTTAGAGAGCCAAACTACGATAAGTAAGAAACTCTCATAATTTATCTTACACCTTCTAACCATTATTGTTTGGTCTTAAACGTGTTTTTTTCATCTTTTGTGATCAGAATACGAGACCCGATAAAGTTACCCAATAAAAAACATTTTGTTTTGGAAAGTTGTATAAATTTCACTTTTAAGTTTTAAAGAAACGAATTGTGTATATACTTCAAAAATAAACTGAGATGTTCACCATCAGATCAAATGTTACCCATGAAACATCACTTCAAGGCAACAGAAGACGTGTGTGCTTTTAAGATAAATAAAACACAATTATATCAAAGATTAATATTAGAATTCTCCCGTCATGGCTAGGTGGTTAACGCACTCGACTTGTAATCTGGGGGTCGAGTCCCCGTCACACCAAACATGCTCACCCTTCTAGCCGTGGTGGGCGTTATAATGATACGATCAATCCCACTATTCATTGATAAAAGACTAGCCGAAGAGTTGGCAGTGGATGGTGATGACTAGCTACCTTCCCTCTAGTCTTACACTGCTAAATTAGGGACAGCTAGCGCAGGTAGCCCTCGTGTAGCTTTGCGGAAAATTCGAAACAAACCAATATTAGAATTACAATGTTTTAAATGTTAACAAAGGCTAGGTGTTCAATATATAATAAAATATATTCAACTTTGTAAAACCTTAAAAATATTTTGTTGGTTTTCAATTTCATTGCGTAACTAGATCAGGTCTCATATTCTAATTACAAAAGATAAAAAACATGTTAAAGACCAAAAAATAATGGTTAAAAGATATGAGAAAACAAATTATGAGAGTTTATTACTTATCGAAGTTTGGTTCTCTGAGGCTATTCAAGTAATTCACAAATCCATAAAATGATTTTGATTGTTTTCACAACCGGTTTAAAAGGGTTAATTATTTTGTGTGTGTTGACATTACCAGCCTTAACCATTTGAAAACAATAAAACTAAAATGAAATATATCTCATTTAATTTTAAAATAAAAATAATGAGCATTTATATACAGTCACCAAACGTTTTTTTTTCTAAGATTCATTTATATGTTATACAACGTACATTTTCTTGTCCAAAGGATATTAAACAATATTCTGTTCACGTGACAGTGTTTAGCCAATAGTAATAAGTCGAACTTGTATAGGTAGAATACTGGTGTTGTTTTTTTTTCTGGCGTAGCAGTAACAGTACGCAAGACATCAAAAACAAACGTTGTGAATAAGAGCTACATCTGTCACACGTAGTGATGTAGTCACGTATTGAAGTCACAAATGTAAGATTTCTTCAGACTTTAACGTCTTAAAAACAGTAATATAAAAATGGAATTTGTTACAAATATCTGGTAATTCAGTTGAATATAACGAACTTCACTTTCAACGATTAATATTATGTCTTGATTGTTAAAACAACCTTTTGTTAACAGACCAGTTAAATGTTTTTTTTGTGATTCTGGTAATAATTTGAATCTTTATATCAAGTATCATATAGAGTAACATCGATTATATATATATATTTCTGCATATTTCGAACGGTTTTTTCAATCCTGTTATCATAATTATAACGAAACTAAAAATAGCTTTGATGAAAAATACTTGTAGCAATTTTGAAAAGTATGGCGATTTTATCTTGTACCGTACGTTGGAGAATAATCCTACTGCGATATTCGCCTCGTTTATGTGTTGTTTGATTCGGACGTTTACACTAAAAGCGAAATTTATTAGACTTCAACAGTAAAATTACTTTAAAAGCACACAAATTTATATCTAGGATTTCATCCGAAATATTAGCCCTCTAGAGGTTAAGCGGAAAATCCTAGGAGTTTTAACGTTAATGCATAGCTTTCGAAACCCTGTTGTAGGCAGAGCACATTATGTCCCTCGACGACAAAACAAACGAGGAAATCGATATATAAAAATAATTCAAAACTATTTTCGTTGCTGTCCTTCTGTCATTTAACACCAGGAACTTGACTTGGACACGAGTTTTTACTACTGATTGTTGCTGTCCTTCAGTAGACCAAAGACATCCAGAACACTGAAGAGACCTAAATAAAAACGTTTATTTGTCCTCACTGTAAGCAAGTACTTAGTCTTCTCTCAGAAATTTGTAGAAATATAAAACATATCAGGTCTGAGAAGTAAGGAGGATGAGGCAACATTTTGTAGCCCAATTCGTTGAGATTCTGGAGAGTCATTTGAACAATGTGTGGCTGAGCATTATCATAAAACAGGGTTGGTCCTCTTCGATTCACTAATACCGGTATTTTTTTTTCACGCAACTTTCTATGAATGTCTTCCAGTTCTAGACAGTAAACCTCCGCAATGATATTCTGGGCTTGGTTGAGTAAGCTATAATGGATAATACCGGCCACAGACCACCATATTGTGACCACAATCTTCTG
>VWRL01001816.1:0-19000 GCA_011833715.1 Carcinoscorpius rotundicauda | reverse complement strand
GTCATCGAATCACTGTTTCTTCGAGGTTTCTCTGGTTAATTCCAAAGTTCAAAGCGATTGACCTCTTGACGTATGAGTTGTTGTTTTCTGCCGCCATAGAAATAATAAAATTCTTCCCACCATCCCCCATCGGTCAAATCGTTATCACTACCTAGGCTTAAGTGCCTTCCTTTATTTTTTCGTTTTAGTTTCAGTCATACTGAAAGTTCAAAGGTCAAAGGACGATGTTCACAGACCCATTGACCTTTGGTTGTTCACTAGCAGTTATGTTATTCTTCTTTTCTGTTCATTGGTAGTTAACTGGTCATTCATTGCTTGTCATCTTACCAATCACCGTGATGAAGAGGAACCCACTTGAAGTAAAAATATGTATCTCAAGACGGCTGGTATGGGTATTAAAACTTTAATTAAAATAAAGTACAAAACAAGGTATCGACCTTCTTAGGTCATCTTCAGGTTAAGAAAAGTTCTATACTTTATTTTTGTTAAAGTGCTAATACGCATACCAGCCGTCTTGAGAATAGATTGTCATTCACTGAATCGTCCACTGGTCAGCCACTACAAGTAACTCCAATGAACCAAGAATACTAATGATGTAATAAAAACATGAAACACTGGTTGGAGCCCAAATTTAACAGTGGTATTGTGGTGATATTTCTCTTGTGAATAATTGTTTTATTATAGCTATAAAACAGAGAGTAACCTTAAAGCTTTGTCAGTTGTGGTTTCTTTTTTATATACGTTTTTTTTTGTGTGTGTTGAGATCTTGGGAATAAATCTTTTCCAAACTTAACTGAGAAATATTTAGAGTAAAAATAAAACAACCTACCTCGATGAATACAACACTTTACCGTTCTGTCGGAGACGCATGAACTTGTTGGGAGAAGTGATTGTATGGAGATAAGAGTGTTTTCCATTATAGAAGTTAGTGTCTGGGCGCCAAATCCTCTCGAGCATCGAGACAGAGAGCGCAAGTGTCGTCATGGATCCCGTGAAAGCTAGCCTTCTATCAATCCAGCTTTGCCGGAAGTAGCAATCCATTGAATAACTCTGTAGATGAGTCAGTTAATAAGTAAATACTGCCACCTAGCGGATTCATCATGTAAACTCTTAATAATACTTAAAATTTTCACCCTTTAAAGAAGTTAAGAAAGAATACGATGAACAATACAGAATAATAAGTTTCTCAGCCACACGATATATACTGTATCCAGTGTCGATTTTGTTAGTCACCCGATATAAACTGTTTCCAGTGTCGACTTTGTTAGTCACCCGATATATACTGTATCCAGTGTCTACTTTGTTAGTCACCCGATATATACTCTATCCAGTGTCGACTTTGTTAGTCACCCGATACATACTGTATCCAGTGTCGACTTTGTTAGTCACCCGATATATACTGTTTCCAGTGTCGACTTTGTTAGTCACACGATATATACTGTTTCCAGTGTCGACTTTGTTAGTCACACGATATATACTGTATCCAGTGTCGACTTTGTTAGTCACCCGATACATACTGTATCCAGTGTCGACTTTGTTAGTCACACGATACATACTGTATCCAGTGTCGACTTTGTTAGTCACCCGATACATACTGTATCCAGTGTCGACTTTGTTAGTCGCACGATATATACTGTATCCAGTGTCGACTTTGTTAGTCACCCGATACATACTGTATCCAGTGTCGACAAGGCCTAGCATTAAAACTGGTGTATTATTATCAGGTCTTTCCACAAGGAATGTCGTTTTTGGATATAAGTGTAAATGCATATTTCTTGGTTTAATGAAGTTGTTTTTTAAGACATACGAGATGAATAGATAGAATTAGGTGTAAGCTAGTTCGTTTCTTTACTAATTTCTGATTTATTTATTTTAGAAGCCCCAGTTATCATGGAAACATCACATGAGCGCATAAGGTATCTAACGTTTTACGAGTTCAGAAAAGAAAAAAGTGTTATCAAAGCTGCGCGAATCATACAAAAGATTACAGTAATGACATTCTGAGTGAGAGGAAGTGTGTGGTGTCTGCAGATGACATTCTGAGTGTGAGGAAGTGTGTGGTGTCTGCAGATGCAGCTCACTCTGGACGCCCTGTTGAGTTTAATAATGACCAGCATTTGGCATCACTTGAGAAGGATTGTGCTGTAACTGTTGAAGAATTAATCCAGAAACTCCATCTCCTTCCACTGTCCCTCAACATTTCCAACAGCCTGTTAGAGTTAAAGTTGGGAAAATGGGTACCACGTGAGTTGTCAACTGATAACTTGGTAGGACAGGTAGACATCTTCACTATCCTAAACTTCAAGTTTCGTTTTTGAACCGCCTTGTGACTCGAGATGAAAAATGGATACCATATCAAAATGTTAAGAGCCACGACGCTGGGTTAATGCAGTATGACCAGCTAAACTTCAGCGAACCTGCAACCTAAGAATGTTTTGTTTAGTGTTTGTGGAATAAACATGGTGTAATACACTTTGAGTTGTTAAAACCAAACCAGACAATCCCTGCTGAAAAATACTGTCATCATCTAAACGGACTGAGCACTGTACTAAAACAAGCTTTGGTGAATGGAAAAACAGTTGTTTTCCACCATTACAATGCACGTCCTCAGACCGATAGGAGTTGCTTTTCACCATGACAATGTCCGTCCTCAGAACAATAGGAGATGTTTTCCACCATGACAATTCATGTCTTTAAACCAATAAGAGCTGTTTTCCACCATGACAATGCACGTCCTCAAACCGATAGGAGTTGTTTTCCACTATGACAATGCACGTCCTTAGACCAATAGGAGTTGTTTTTTCACCACGACAATGCACGTCCTTAAACCAATAGGAGCTGTTTTCTACCATGGCAATGCCCGTCCTCAGACCAATAGAAGTTTTTTTCACCATGACATGCACGTCCTTAAACAATAGGAGTTATTATGCAACATGCCAATGCACGTCCTTAGACCAATAGGAGTGTTTTTCACCATGACATGCACGTCCTTAGGATCACTTTCAGTAAAATCTGAAAAGCTTGTTTTCCCCTTATTCTCCTCATTTTGCTCCTTTAGATTACCATCTCTTGAGAAACCTGGAAACATCATCTGGGTTCTATGGATGAGTTTAACAATCGCCTTTGTCACCTGTTTTTTATAAGCGTTGGTATTGAAAATCTTCTGAGAATGACAGGTTGTTATTGAAGGTGATGGAAAATACGTAATTAGTAAATGTTATTAGTTGATTATTTCTGTCCTTTTAGTGTTACAAACGACATTACTTATGATGAAATGACCGATTATTATTAACTTTTATTACAACTCAACAAGATAATCAGAAAACACTGGTCTCCCTAGAGGGCTAACGCTATTATCCAGTTCATTTATAACTTTCTAAATGTTCCTCTATAAAGTAGAGCACTTAGTCAACAAACACTGACATCTGTTGGGTAAACCTTATTGTCAAGGTTTTAAAACACATTCCAAGCTTAAATTCTGCAGAGTAAGACAGTTAATAATTAAACAGTGCCTCCTAGCGGAATAATCTTAAAATAACGTCAAAGTAAATAAGTCTCACGATATTAATCGACTTATCGAGCCTGCATAATTCTTTTTGTTTTTCGGATGTCAAAATACACCCTCTTGCGTTGAAGACTGGAACCATTTTGTTCTACGTTAGCAACTGAGTTTGGCGATTACTGTTAAAGTGTTTTCTTTAAGTTGATCCCTAAATCTGCTGTTCTGTTGGTGTTGAACACCAGAATAAATGCTTTATCCTGAGAGAGATATTATCGTGTTCGTAGCAGTCACTAAAGATAAATTACTTTTTCACAGTGAACATTCCTAGAAAAACCGGCAACAGTAAGAAAATAAAACCACATAAATTGCCTTTGAGATAATACTAAATTGGACAGGATGACTGGTTTTATATACAAAGGAAAATATTCACTTTTATTGTACTTTCTTCAAAATGACTCAATAAGAAAATGTAGCTGCAGAACCAATGTTGTTCACGTGAAGTGTGGTTCGTGTCTGCTTCAATCTGGTTCACTTTGTTGACGTAACTCAGACAGTAATAAAAACAGAGAAACGGCGTACAAATTACGCAACAACTTATAAACCAAAAACAAAAAAAAACCGGACAAAAAAGTTAAGTTGAACGTTCCTGACGAACATATTTAGCGCTTCTAATCTGAAGTATGGACAAGAGAACAAAACTTGTCCAACTAAAGTCTTAATCAGTTTGAGATTGCTTGATGAAGGATATGGACGTAAACAAAACTTGTCCAACTGAAGTCTAAATCAGTTTGAGATTGCTTGATGAAGGATATGGACGTAAACAAAACTGCTTTTGGCGAAGGTATAACCAACAAAAAACTAAGAACCAGTTAAAAAATAAAGGTTATGACACTGATAGAGTAACCATTTACAGCTCATAGAGCACAAGATATAACACTGAGCTCGTGGAAGTGAACTTACACCATGATAACCAAAACACAGTACGTAAAAATACATGTTAAAATAATCTTACCAGTAGTTATACGTCAGTATGGAGCTCTGTCTGAAAGAGCTTTCACGTTAGTCCGAAGTGTACTTACAAATTTGTAATATTTATGTGAACTATTTATCTAACATAAATCAAAAGTTATGAGGAAAACAACAGGAAGGAAGAACATAAAACTCGAAACAAGAAAACAGCAACGAAACATTACAAGTGACAAACAGTACAAACAATATCAACATTACAAGTAACAAACTGTACTAACAATATCAACATTACAAGTGACAAACTGTACAAACAATATCAACATTACAAGTAACAAACTGTACTAACAATATCAACATTACAAGTGGCAAACTGTACTAACCATATTAACATGACAAGTGACAAACTGTACTAACCATATCAACATTATAAGTAACAAACTGTACTAACAATATCAACATTACAAGTGACAATCTGTACTAACAATATCAACATTATAAGTAACAATCTGTACTAACAATATCAACATTACAAGTGACAATCTGTACTAACAATATCAACATTACAAGTGACAAACTGTACAAACAATATCAACATTATAAGTAACAAACTGTACTAACAATATCAACATTATAAGTGACAATCTGTACTAACAATATCAACATTACAAGTGACAATCTGTACTAACAATATCAACATTATAAGTGACAATCTGTACTAACAATATCAACATTACAAGTAACAATCTGTACTAACAATATCAACATTACAAGTGACAATCTGTACTAACCATATAAACATTACAAGTGACAAACTGTACTAACCATATAAACATTACAAGTGACAAACTGTACTTACCATATCAACATTACAAGTAACAATCTGTACTAACAATATCAGCATTACAAGTGACAATCTGTACTAACAATATCAACATTATAAGTAACAAACTGTACTAACAATATCAACATTACAAGTCACAATCTGTACTAACAATATCAACATTACAAGTAACAATCTGTACTAACAATATCAGCATTATAAGTAACAATCTGTACTAACAATATCAACATTACAAGTAACAAACTATACTAACAATATCAACATTACAAGTTACAATCTGTACTAACAATATCAACATTACAAGTAACAATCTGTACTAACAATATCTACATTACAAGTGACAATCTGTACTAACAATATCAACATTATAAGTAACAACCTGTACTAACAATATAAACATTACAAGTGACAAACTGTACTAACCATATAAACATTACAAGTGACAAACTGTACTTACCATATCAACATTATAAGTAACAATCTGTACTAACAATATCAACATTACAAGTAACAATCTGTACTAACAATATCAACATTACAAGTGACAATCTGTACTAACAATATCAACATTATAAGTAACAAACTGTACTAACAATATCAACATTACAAGTTACAATCTGTACTAACAATATCAACATTACAAGTGACAATCTGTACTAACCATATAAACATTACAAGTGACAAACTGTACTAACCATATAAACATTACAAGTGACAAACTGTACTTACCATATCAACATTATAAGTAACAATCTGTACTAACAATATCAACATTACAAGTAACAATCTTACTAACAATATCAACATTACAAGTAACAATCTGTACTAACAATATCAACATTACAAGTGACAATCTGTACTAACAATATCAACATTATAAGTAACAAACTGTACTAACAATATCAACATTACAAGTTACAATCTGTACTACAATATCAACATTATAAGTAACAATCTGTACTAACAATATAAACATTACAAGTGACAAACTGTACTAACCATATAAACATTACAAGTGACAAACTGTACTTACCATATCAACATTACAAGTAACAAACTGTACTAACCATATCAACATTATAAGTAACAATCTGTACTAACAATATCAACATTATAAGTAACAATCTGTACTAACAATATCAACATTACAAGTAACAAACTGTACTAACAATATCAACATTACAAGTAACAATCTGTACTAACAATATCAACATTATAAGTAACAATCTGTACTAACAATATCAACATTACAAGTAACAATCTGTACTAATAATATCAACATTACAAGTGACAATCTGTACTAACAATATCAACATTATAAGTAACAAACTGTACTAACAATATCAACATTACAAGTTACAATCTGTACTAACAATATCAACATTACAAGTAACAATCTGTATTAACAATATCAACATTACAAGTAACAATCTGTACTAACAATATCAACATTACAAGTAACAATCTGTACTAACAATATCAACATTACAAGTGACAATCTGTACTAACAATATCAACATTATAAGTAACAATCTGTACTAACAATATCGACATTATAAGTAACAATCTGTACTAACAATATCAACATTACAAGTGACAAACTGTACTTACCATATCAACATTATAAGTAACAATCTGTACTAACAATATCAACATTATAAGTAACAAACTGTACTAACAATATCAACATTACAAGTAACAATCTGTACTAACAATATCAACATTACAAGTAACAATCTGTACTAACAATATCAACATTACAAGTGACAAACTGTACAAACCATATCAACATTACAAGTAACAATCTGTACTAACAATATCAACATTAGAAGTAACAAACTGTACTAACAATATCAACATTACAAGTAACAAACTGTACTAACCATATCAACATTATAAGTAACAATCTGTACTAACAATATCAACATTATAAGTAACAATCTGTACTAACAATATCAACATTACAAGTGACAAACTGTACTAACCATATAAACATTACAAGTGACAAACTGTACTAACCATATAAACATTACAAGTGACAAACTGTACTAACCATATAAACATTACAAGTGACAAACTGTACTTACCATATCAACATTACAAGTAACAATCTGTACTAACAATATCAGCATTACAAGTGACAATCTGTACTAACAATATCAACATTATAAGTAACAAACTGTACTAACAATATCAACATTACAAGTCACAATCTGTACTAACAATATCAACATTATAAGTAACAACCTGTACTAACAATATAAACATTACAAGTGACAAACTGTACTAACCATATAAACATTACAAGTGACAAACTGTACTTACCATATCAACATTATAAGTAACAATCTGTACTAACAATATCAACATTATAAGTAACAATCTGTACTAACAATATCAACATTACAAGTGACAAACTGTACTAACCATATAAACATTACAAGTGACAAACTGTACTAACCATATAAACATTACAAGTGACAAACTGTACTAACCATATAAACATTACAAGTGACAAACTGTACTTACCATATCAACATTACAAGTAACAATCTGTACTAACAATATCAGCATTACAAGTGACAATCTGTACTAACAATATCAACATTATAAGTAACAATCTGTACTAATAATATCTACATTACAAGTGACAATCTGTACTAACAATATCAACATTATAAGTAACAACCTGTACTAACAATATAAACATTACAAGTGACAAACTGTACTAACCATATAAACATTACAAGTGACAAACTGTACTTACCATATCAACATTATAAGTAACAATCTGTACTAACAATATCAACATTACAAGTAACAATCTGTACTAACAATATCAACATTACAAGTGACAATCTGTACTAACAATATCAACATTATAAGTAACAAACTGTACTAACAATATCAACATTACAAGTCACAATCTGTACTAACCATATCAACATTATAAGTAACAATCTGTACTAATAATATCTACATTACAAGTGACAATCTGTACTAACAATATCAACATTATAAGTAACAACCTGTACTAACAATATAAACATTACAAGTGACAAACTGTACTAACCATATAAACATTACAAGTGACAAACTGTACTTACCATATCAACATTATAAGTAACAATCTGTACTAACAATATCAACATTACAAGTAACAATCTGTACTAACAATATCAACATTACAAGTGACAATCTGTACTAACAATATCAACATTATAAGTAACAAACTGTACTAACAATATCAACATTACAAGTTACAATCTGTACTAACAATATCAACATTACAAGTGACAATCTGTACTAACCATATAAACATTACAAGTGACAAACTGTACTAACCATATAAACATTACAAGTGACAACTGTACTTACCATATCAACATTATAAGTAACAATCTGTACTAACAATATCAACATTACAAGTAACAATCTGTACTAACAATATCAACATTACAAGTAACAATCTGTACTAACAATATCAACATTACAAGTGACAATCTGTACTAACAATATCAACATTATAAGTAACAAACTGTACTAACAATATCAACATTACAAGTTACAATCTGTACTAACAATATCAACATTATAAGTAACAATCTGTACTAACAATATAAACATTACAAGTGACAAACTGTACTAACCATATAAACATTACAAGTGACAAACTGTACTTACCATATCAACATTACAAGTAACAAACTGTACTAACCATATCAACATTATAAGTAACAATCTGTACTAACAATATCAACATTATAAGTAACAATCTGTACTAACAATATCAACATTACAAGTAACAAACTGTACTAACAATATCAACATTACAAGTAACAATCTGTACTAACAATATCAACATTATAAGTAACAATCTGTACTAACAATATCAACATTACAAGTAACAATCTGTACTAATAATATCAACATTACAAGTGACAATCTGTACTAACAATATCAACATTATAAGTAACAAACTGTACTAACAATATCAACATTACAAGTTACAATCTGTACTAACAATATCAACATTACAACTAACAATCTGTACTAACAATATCAACATTACAAGTAACAATCTGTACTAACAATATCAACATTACAAGTAACAATCTGTACTAACAATATCAACATTACAAGTGACAATCTGTACTAACAATATCAACATTATAAGTAACAATCTGTACTAACAATATCGACATTATAAGTAACAATCTGTACTAACAATATCAACATTACAAATGACAAACTGTACTTACCATATCAACATTATAAGTAACAATCTGTACTAACAATATCAACATTATAAGTAACAAACTGTACTAACAATATCAACATTACAAGTAACAATCTGTACTAACAATATCAACATTACAAGTAACAATCTGTACTAACAATATCAACATTACAAGTCACAAACTGTACAAACCATATCAACATTACAAGTAACAATCTGTACTAACAATATCAACATTAGAAGTAACAAACTGTACTAACAATATCAACATTACAAGTAACAAACTGTACTAACCATATCAACATTATAAGTAACAATCTGTACTAACAATATCAACATTATAAGTAACAATCTGTACTAACAATATCAACATTACAAGTGACAAACTGTACTAACCATATAAACATTACAAGTGACAAACTGTACTAACCATATAAACATTACAAGTGACAAACTGTACTAACCATATAAACATTACAAGTGACAAACTGTACTTACCATATCAACATTATAAGTAACAATCTGTACTAACAATATCAACATTACAAGTAACAATCTGTACTAACAATATCAACATTACAAGTAACAATCTGTACTAACAATATCAACATTACAAGTGACAATCTGTACTAACAATATCAACATTATAAGTAACAATCTGTACTAACAATATCAACATTACAAGTAACAATCTGTACTAACAATATCAACATTACAAGTGACAATCTGTACTAACAATATCAACATTATAAGTAACAATCTGTACTAACAATATCAACATTATAAGTAACAATCTGTACTAACAATATCAACATTACAAGTGACAAACTGTACTTACCATATCAACATTATAAGTAACAATCTGTACTAACAATATCAACATTATAAGTAACAAACTGTACTAACAATATCAACATTACAAGTAACAATCTGTACTAACAATATCAACATTACAAGTAACAATCTGTACTAACAATATAAACATTACAAGTGACAAACTGTACTTACCATATCAACATTATAAGTAACAATCTGTACTAACAATATCAACATTACAAGTAACAATCTGTACTAACAATATCAACATTACAAGTAACAATCTGTACTAACAATATCAACATTACAAGTAACAATCTGTACTAACAATATCAACATTACAAGTGACAATCTGTACTAACAATATCAACATTATAAGTAACAATCTGTACTAACAATATCAACATTATAAGTAACAATCTGTACTAACAATATCAACATTACAAGTGACAAACTGTACTTACCATATCAACATTATAAGTAACAATCTGTACTAACAATATCAACATTATAAGTAACAAACTGTACTAACAATATCAACATTACAAGTAACAATCTGTACTAACAATATCAACATTATAAGTAACAAACTGTACTAACAATATCAACATTACAAGTAACAATCTGTACTAACAATATCAACATTATAAGTAACAAACTGTACTAACAATATCAACATTACAAGTGACAATCTGTACTAACAATATCAACATTATAAGTAACAATCTGTACTAACAATATCAACATTACAAGTAACAAACTGTACTAACAATATCAACATTACAAGTAACAATCTGTACTAACAATATCAACATTATAAGTAACAATCTGTACTAACAATATCAACATTACAAGTAACAAACTGTACTAACCATATCAACATTACAAGTAACAATCTGTACTAACAATATCAACATTATAAGTAACAATCTGTACTAACAATATCAACATTATAAGTAACAATCTGTACTAACAATATCAACATTATAAGTAACAAACTGTACTAACAATATCAACATTATAAGTAACAATCTGTACTAACAATATCAACATTACAAGTAACAATCTGTACTAACAATATCAACATTATAAGTAACAAACTGTACTAACAATATCAACATTATAAGTAACAATCTGTACTAACAATATCAACATTACAAGTAACAATCTGTACTAACCATATCAACATTACAAGTAACAATCTGTACTAACCATATCAACATTACAAGTAACAATCTGTACTAACAATATTAACATTACAAGTAACAATCTGTACTAACAATATCAACATTATAAGTAACAATCTGTACTAACAATATCAACATTATAAGTAACAATCTGTACTAACAATATCAACATTATAAGTAACAATCTGTACTAACCATATCAACATTACAAGTAACAATCTGTACTAACAATATCAACATTACAAGTAACAATCTGTACTAACAATATTAACATTACAAGTAACAATCTGTACTAACAATATCAACATTACAAGTAACAATCTGTACTAACAATATCAACATTACAAGTAACAAACTGTACTAACAATATCAACATTACAAGTAACAATCTGTACTAACAATATCAACATTATAAGTAACAAACTGTACTAACAATATCAACATTACAAGTGACAATCTGTACTAACAATATCAACATTATAAGTAACAATCTGTACTAACAATATCAACATTATAAGTAACAATCTGTACTAACAATATCAACATTATAAGTAACAATCTGTACTAACAATATCAACATTATAAGTAACAATCTGTACTAACCATATCAACATTATAAGTAAGAAGCTGTACTAACAATATCAACATTACAAGTGACAATCTGTACTAACAATATCAACATTATAAGTGACAATCTGTACTAACAATATCAACATTATAAGTAACAATCTGTACTAACAATATCAACATTATAAGTAACAATCTGTACTAACAATATCAACATTATAAGTAACAATCTGTACTAACAATATCAACATTATAAGTAACAATCTGTACTAACAATATCAACATTATAAGTAACAATCTGTACTAACAATATCAACATTATAAGTAACAAACTGTACTAGCAATATCAACATTATAAGTAACAATCTGTACTAACAATATCAACATTACAAGTGACAATCTGTACTAACAATATCAACATTATAAGTAACAATCTGTACTAACAATATCAACATTACAAGTAACAATCTGTACTAACAATATCAACATTATAAGTAACAATCTGTACTAACAATATCAACATTATAAGTAACAATCTGTACTAACAATATCAACATTATAAGTAACAATCTGTACTAACCATATCAACATTATAAGTAACAATCTGTACTAACAATATCAACATTACAAGTAACAATCTGTACTAACAATATCAACATTACAAGTAACAATCTGTACTAACAATATCAACATTATAAGTAACAATCTGTACTAACAATATCAACATTATAAGTAACAATCTGTACTAACAATATCAACATTATAAGTAACAATCTGTACTAACCATATCAACATTATAAGTAACAATCTGTACTAACAATATCAACATTACAAGTAACAATCTGTACTTACTATATCAACATTACAAGTAACAATCTGTACTAACAATATCAACATTATAAGTAACAATCTGTACTAACAATATCAACATTATAAGTAACAATCTGTACTAACAATATCAACATTATAAGTAACAATCTGTACTTACCATGTCAACATTATAAGTGACAATCTGTACTAACAATATCAACATTATAAGTAACAATCTGTACTAACAATATCAACATTATAAGTAACAATCTGTACTAACAATATCAACATTATAAGTAACAATCTGTACTAACAATATCAACATTATAAGTAACAATCTGTACTAACCATATCAACATTATAAGTAACAATCTGTACTAACAATATCAACATTACAAGTAACAATCTGTACTTACCATATCAACATTACAAGTAACAATCTGTACTAACAATATCAACATTATAAGTAACAATCTGTACTAACAATATCAACATTATAAGTAACAATCTGTACTAACAATATCAACATTATAAGTAACAATCTGTACTAACAATATCAACATTATAAGTAACAATCTGTACTAACAATATCAACATTATAAGTAACAATCTGTACTAACAATATCAACATTATAAGTAACAATTTGTACTAACAATATCAACATTATAAGTAACAATCTGTACTTACCATGTCAACATTACAAGTAACAATCTGTACTTACCATATAAACATTATAAGTAACAATCTGTACTAACCATGTCAACATTATAAGTAACAATCTGTACTAACAATATCAACATTATAAGTAACAATCTGTACTAACAATATCAACATTACAAGTAACAATCTGTACTTACCATGTCAACATTATAAGTAACAATCTGTACTAACAATATCAACATTATAAGTAACAATCTGTACTAACAATATCAACATTATAAGTAACAATCTGTACTAACAATATCAACATTATAAGTAACAATCTGTACTAACAATATCAACATTATAAGTAACAATCTGTACTAACAATATCAACATTATAAGTAACAATCTGTACTAACAATATCAACATTATAAGTAACAAACTGTACTAACAATATCAACATTATAAGTAACAATCTGTACTAACAATATCAACATTATAAGTAACAATCTGTACTAACAATATCAACATTATAAGTAACAAACTGTACTAACAATATCAACATTATAAGTAACAATCTGTACTAACAATATCAACATTATAAGTAACAATCTGTACTAACAATATCAACATTATAAGTAACAATCTGTACTAACAATATCAACATTATAAGTAACAAACTGTACTAACAATATCAACATTATAAGTAACAATCTGTACTAACAATATCAACATTATAAGTAACAATCTGTACTAACAATATCAACATTATAAGTAACAAACTGTACTAACAATATCAACATTATAAGTAACAATCTGTACTAACAATATCAACATTATAAGTAACAATCTGTACTAACAATATCAACATTATAAGTAACAAACTGTACTAACAATATCAACATTATAAGTAACAATCTGTACTAACAATATCAACATTATAAGTAACAAACTGTACTAACAATATCAACATTATAAGTACAATCTGTACTAACATATCAACATTATAAGTAACAATCTGTACTAACAATATCAACATTATAAGTAACAATCTGTACTAACAATATCAACATTATAAGTAACAATCTGTACTAACAATATCAACATTATAAGTAACAATCTGTACTAACAATATCAACATTATAAGTAACAACTGTACTAACAATATCAACATTATAAGTAACAATCTGTACTAACAATATCAACATTATAAGTAACAATCTGTACTAACAATATCAACATTATAAGTAACAAACTGTACTAACAATATCAACATTATAAGTAACAATCTGTACTAACAATATCAACATTATAAGTAACAATCTGTACTAACAATATCAACATTATAAGTAACAATCTGTACTAACAATATCAACATTATAAGTAACAAACTGTACTAACAATATCAACATTATAAGTAACAATCTGTACTAACAATATCAACATTATAAGTAACAATCTGTACTAACAATATCAACATTATAAGTAACAATCTGTACTAACAATATCAACATTATAAGTAACAATCTGTACTAACAATATCAACATTATAAGTAACAATCTGTACTAACAATATCAACATTATAAGTAACAATCTGTACTTACCATATCAACATTATAAGTAACAAACTGTACTAACAATATCAACATTATAAGTAACAATCTGTACTAACAATATCAACATTATAAGTAACAATCTGTACTAACAATATCAACATTATAAGTAACAAACTGTACTAACAATATCAACATTATAAGTAACAATCTGTACTAACAATATCAACATTATAAGTAACAATCTGTACTAACAATATCAACATTATAAGTAACAAACTGTACTAACAATATCAACATTATAAGTAACAATCTGTACTAACAATATCACATTATAAGTAACAAACTGTACTAACAATATCAACATTATAAGTAACAATCTGTACTAACAATATCAACATTATAAGTAACAATCTGTACTAAACAATATCAACATTATAAGTAACAATCTGTACTAACAATATCAACATTATAAGTGACAATCTGTACTAACAATATCAACATTATAAGTAACAATCTGTACTAACAATATCAACATTATAAGTAACAATCTGTACTAACAATATCAACATTATAAGTAACAATCTGTACTAACAATATCAACATTATAAGTAACAATCTGTACTAACAATATCAACATTATAAGTAACAATCTGTACTTACCATATCAACATTATAAGTAACAAACTGTACTAACAATATCAACATTATAAGTAACAATCTGTACTAACAATATCAACATTATAAGTAACAATCTGTACTAACAATATCAACATTATAAGTAACAAACTGTACTAACAATATCAACATTATAAGTAACAATCTGTACTAACAATATCAACATTATAAGTAACAATCTGTACTAACAATATCAACATTATAAGTAACAAACTGTACTAACAATATCAACATTATAAGTAACAATCTGTACTAACAATATCAACATTATAAGTAACAAACTGTACTAACAATATCAACATTATAAGTAACAATCTGTACTAACAATATCAACATTATAAGTAACAATCTGTACTAACAATATCAACATTATAAGTAACAATCTGTACTAACAATATCAACATTATAAGTGACAATCTGTACTAACAATATCAACATTATAAGTAACAATCTGTACTAACAATATCAACATTATAAGTAACAATCTGTACTAACAATATCAACATTATAAGTAACAATCTGTACTAACAATATCAACATTATAAGTAACAATCTGTACTAACAATATCAACATTATAAGTAACAATCTGTACTTACCATATCAACATTATAAGTAACAATCTGTACTTACCATGTCAACATTATAAGTAACAATCTGTACTAACAATATCAACATTATAAGTAACAATCTGTACTAACAATATCAACATTATAAGTAACAATCTGTACTTACCATGTCAACATTATAAGTAACAATCTGTACTTACCATGTCAACATTATAAGTAACAATCTGTACTTACCATATCAACATTATAAGTAACAATCTGTACTTACCATATCAACATTATAAGTAACAATCTGTACTTACCATATCAACATTATAAGTAACAATCTGTACTAACAATATCAACATTATAAGTAACAAACTGTACTAACAATATCAACATTATAAGTAACAATCTGTACTAACAATATCAACATTATAAGTAACAAACTGTACTAACAATATCAACATTATAAGTAACAATCTGTACTAACAATATCAACATTATAAGTAACAATCTGTACTAACAATATCAACATTATAAGTAACAATCTGTACTAACAATATCAACATTATAAGTACAATCTGTACTAACAATATCAACATTATAAGTAACAATCTGTACTAACAATATCAACATTATAAGTAACAATCTGTACTAACAATATCAACATTATAAGTAACAATCTGTACTAACAATATCAACATTATAAGTAACAATCTGTACTAACAATATCAACATTATAAGTAACAATCTGTACTTACCATATCAACATTATAAGTAACAATCTGTACTTACCATGTCAACATTATAAGTAACAATCTGTACTAACAATATCAACATTATAAGTAACAATCTGTACTAACAATATCAACATTATAAGTAACAATCTGTACTTACCATGTCAACATTATAAGTAACAATCTGTACTTACCATGTCAACATTATAAGTAACAATCTGTACTTACCATATCAACATTATAAGTAACAATCTGTACTTACCATATCAACATTATAAGTAACAATCTGTACTTACCATATCAACATTATAAGTAACAATCTGTACTTACCATGTCAACATTATAAGTAACAATCTGTACTAACAATATCAACATTATAAGTAACAATCTGTACTAACAATATCAACATTATAAGTAACAATCTGTACTAACAATATCAACATTATAAGTAACAATCTGTACTTACCATGTCAACATTATAAGTAACAATCTGTACTAACAATATCAACATTATAAGTAACAATCTGTACTAACAATATCAACATTATAAGTAACAATCTGTACTAACAATATCAACATTATAAGTAACAAACTGTACTAACAATATCAACATTATAAGTAACAATCTGTACTAACAATATCAACATTATAAGTAACAAACTGTACTAACAATATCAACATTATAAGTAACAATCTGTACTAACAATATCAACATTATAAGTAACAATCTGTACTTACCATATCAACATTATAAGTAACAATCTGTACTTACCATATCAACATTATAAGTAACAATCTGTACTAACAATATCAACATTATAAGTAACAATCTGTACTTACCATGTCAACATTATAAGTAACAATCTGTACTTACCATGTCAACATTATAAGTAACAATCTGTACTTACCATGTCAACATTATAAGTAACAATCTGTACTTACCATATCAACATTATAAGTAACAATCTGTACTTACCATGTCAACATTATAAGTAACAATCTGTACTTACCATGTCAACATTATAAGTAACAATCTGTACTTACCATGTCAACATTATAAGTAACAATCTGTACTTACCATGTCAACTTCTGATATCGGACCCATGCTTCGAACCTCTATATCGATATACACTTGAGTCGGTTGCCCTTTCAAAACCCAACATAAAGAATCATTCTTATAAAATCAATATTTGTCATTGTTGCAACAGTAATGATAGCATTCTATTAACTGAAACTAGTTACTACATCCATTAGTTATTAGATATGTTGTAAACCACATCACTACGTGTGTAGTGTTACAAACCACACCACTACGTATCTAGTGTTACAAACCACACCACTATGTATCTAGTGTTACAAACCACACCACTATGAATCTAGTGTTACAAACCACATCACTATGAATCTAGTGTTACAAACCACACCATGTATCTAGTGTTACAAACCACACCACTATGAATCTAGTGTTACAAACCACATCACTATGTATCTATTGTTACAAATCACATCACTATGTATCTAGTGTTACAAACCACATCACTATGTATTTAGTGTTACAAACCACACCCCTATGAATCTAGTGTTATAAACAACACCAGTATTTCTCTATTGTTGTAAAGCACATCGCTATTTCTATTGTGTTATAAACCACACCATTATTTCTATAGTGTTATAAACCACATCACTATGTATCTAGTGTTACAAACCACACCCCTATGAATCTAGTGTTATAAACAACACCAGTATTTCTCTATTGTTCTAAAGCACATCGCTATTTCTATTGTGTTATAAACCACATAACTTTTCTATTGTGTTTTAAACCACATAATTTTTCTATTGTGTAATAAACCACAACATTGTTTCTATAGTGTTATAAACCACACCATTGTTTCTATTGTGTTATAAA